>JASCZW010006103.1:0-140801 GCA_034211315.2 Aedes japonicus
GACACCGTGTGGTGATAAATTTGACAGCTCTCATGTTAAAGTATAGGACGAACGTTTTAAAATGCTTTCTAATAAATTCAAATAAAATTTTAATTAAAAGCGGTTTGTTGTATGATGTAAGAAAAATCCTAAACTGCAAAATAGGGGCATTATTTTGATTTATTTTTTATTTTGCTGAAAATGTCTTTATTGAGTTGTTTTGGATTCTCTATAGAATTAGAACAGCATCGATTGGCTCGAGTGGACTGGTGTTGAACTACAACGAGTATATTCGAAAATTATTCTCCATTTACTATAACCAATTTTCAACGAAAATGTACTTATTAAATAAGCTTATTGAATCCATATCGATAATCAAAATTGCACTTAGGATTGTCTAATAATTCATTTTATGGACTGATTTTATGAAATTTCTAATGTGTAAGTAATTACCCCTTTTATATAACTAACATAAACAGGTCGCTGAACAATACGCTCAGGATTGACAGATAGTTCATTTTATAAACTGAATGTATGGCATGTTGAATATTTCTGAATCTTCTTTGAATTTCTGATGAAAATATGTATCCAGTACAATTTTGCCCACATTTGAATTCTGGTAAAGTGTAAGAAGGGTTCAGTCTTACCATCGGTGGATTAATGCTGGTTTTTTCTTGATAAGGCAGCATTCATTAATTATGTCACGCTTTAGGGGGAGGGGGTTCAGAAAACCGTGACATTTTGTGACAAACGAGGGAGGGGGTAAGCTGAATCGTGACATCACATTTTGAAAAAAAAACAAAATGATATTCTTATGCAATATCGCTCATTACTACTATCCCCACTGTTCACGCCCTTTCGTAACACGAACAGCAACAGCAGTAATCTGTGCAGCACCAGCACACTGCTCGCATAAATCTATGCCACGCTCCATGCTTCTGCAACTTTCCATCGTTCTGGAACTTTCCATGTTCTGGAACCTTCCATTGTTTTGGAACTTTCCACTCGTTCTGGAACTTTCCATGTTCTGGACCTTTCCATCGTTCTGGAACTTTCCATGTTCTGGAACTTTCCATTGTTCTGGAACTTTCCATGTTCTGGAACTTCAGCAGTAGCGGCACAATATAAAACTGCACCGCAGTGGCGCAGTCATTCAGTCATTATACCTCAATTCTAAGGTGTTAAGATCAAAAGGAAAAAGCAATAAAGGATAATTGAATAGAAGCAGTAGTTTTTCTATCAATATCTTCTGATCCACTATCCGGTGCAACGAGCCCAGTGTTATACAGTGTTGAACACAGTCCACCCTACGACTGAGTGTTTGCTGCCAACGGCCTTGAACCCAACCCGGCCTTTTCAGGGTAAGAAGAGCGAATTTTCCACCCATGAGCCAAGACAGAGCACTCGTTTTACCCGACAGTTGCTAGTTTGAGCGACACCTATTCTTCTTCCCACCAGTGTTAGACACGTCTGAGTTCTGTCGCAAGAGAGCTAGCAAGCTATTCAAGTACTCCTACGGATCCGGTGTTTGGCTCCGACACCTACCATACCTAACACGTACTTGAGAGCACCATTCATCGAGCTCGAATAGCACGCATTTTGAAGAAAAGTGCTAACTGTCATTATGAGAGCATATTTTTCTCATCAACTGAGGTATTCGTTACCCATTAATGATTAATTGATACTCATAAATGAGTAAGCAATACTCAGAAATGAGGAGAGTATACTCTTAATAATGAGTTATAGCCACTTTTCTTCAAAATGCGTACTTTTCGACTCATTAATGGGTACTTTCAAGTTAGAGTGAATACTATTCCACCGTTCATGAATGACAGCTGCAGCTCATTCAGTGTGCGTCAGTGAATTAAGTCCAGTGTTTATTGGTGAAAAATTTGTTCGGCAGTTAGTGTATTTTGGAAAATGAATCGTGGAGAATCTTTTTAATACGCTGTACAATGCGTATGCGTAAAGCGCTTACCCGGATAAGAAGAAAAGGGAGTGCCAATTGATGCTACTAATTTCTGGAATGAACGGAAGGCAATGACAACACCGCACTTGAAGAGCAAGTCAATAACAAAATAAAAGAGCTTACATGCCTTGCAGCTAAAGAAAAAGGTAAACTTCTTCAACTACGGGGAAAGCTCCTATGAGTGTTCCTATGAATCAGCGCCAGACAGTGAAACCCGCAACCCATCAATGAAATAGAGGTGATATGGCTCAGCCGTCATCATCGAATAAACGCCCTGCACCAGGTACAGGTACAACTGTAAAGCTGAGCTAAATAATCTGAACTCTGAGGTAGTGCTTCTGATTGACAAGAAGTCTGCTGACCTATTGACGGATGATGATCAGTCGAGACTCGAAGGGCTAAAAATTAAAAAGATCAAACTTGAAAAGAATCTCAAAATCAAGGAAGATCGAGCAAGAGTGGCAGCAGAAGCATCGTGAGAAAATGAAGCAGGCTAAAATAACTGTTAATCTGGGATATCCCAGAGGCTGGTAAATATGATATATTAACCAGTTTGTTTGCACAGTAGATATAAATATCAAATTTCAGGAAATTATCTTTCATTCCGGAAATTCTCCTGGCCGCCTCGTGTTGAAGAGCAGCAAACCGGAGCTGCTCAAGGCAATATGCGATATCGCACTTCATGGATCTGCGGCCCACGAAAAGCGCAGCGATGAGAGCGTCAGAAGCGTTAAAACTGTAGATGAGTTTGACTTCTGCAATACAAGGCAAGTGGATTCAATATCAAAAGAACAGCAACATATCTGCGGCTAATCCCAAAACGAGCCAATTCCCATCAAGGCAAATGTCACGTAAATACTGTACCAGTGAAGTTGATGCGCGCAAGTAATGCAAACACAACGATCATCCCGATGGCCGATTCTGCACAGCGACCATAAGATCATTGGAAGAACTGGCACCTGTGCTAGGGCCCAATGAAGTAGGATTTATCAGTCAGGATGATAAGGCGAGAGTGGCGATAGGCCTAACGGCTGCCAATAAGCAGTCTCCCATGCTTATGCATGTGGAGTACAAAAATCACGCTTCCTGACCACGACTGGATAGTTGCAAACAAGCACAACTAATTCCGTCCAGTGCATCGCTGGAATCGAAATCAAACCGAATGGTCTTGGCAAACCGGAGGCTGCTGGTTTTTCGGGCCCAACCTTACATTGCAATTCGGTCAGGCAAACACGCTTCGTCACCCGACGCTTTCATGCGTTAGACATCAAGCGGCTTCTAACCTTGAATCGTCTGATGGTATTTTTAAGTTTGATGGATTGGTCAAACCAGTCCTATCTCTACCGTCGACGGTGGACCTGATGAAAATCCGAGATATCGCAAGGTAATACAGATAGCAATACACCATTTTAAAGAGTACAACCTGACACGCTGTTCATCGCAACGAACGCTCCTGGGAAGGAGTGCTTTCAATAGAGTGGAGCGACGTATGTCACCCTTGAGTAAGGAGCTGTCTGATTGATAATACCACACGACCAGTTTGGTAGTCATCTGGATTCCCAATTGCGTACAACTGATTCATAGCTTTGGAGAAGCAAAATTTCCAGTACGCTGGTGAAGTTTTGGCAGAAGTCTGGAATGATGTGGTCATCGACGGTCATCCGACGTTGGCTGAATATATCGATCCTGATGCTTCTGAAATAGATCCGAAGTCAATTCGTGACTATGACCAACACTGGTTTGGAACCGCATGCGGAACCAGCCAATACTTATCTTCCAGATACGGGAAATGCACAGATAGGTAAAATTTAGAGATGCATTTGATGGTCAAATAATTGTTATATGTGCATAAACTTATATTTTTACAGGAAATGCTGCTCTCACCACTGCGAAGTAGCATCGATCACGTTATCTGCAATGGATTTTTGCCTCCACCAATCTCTCTGACGCAAACATCTCGAGGATTGATTGGGTCATCGAAGCGACGAACCACAGCATTTCCTATCAATGTTCGTATTGAACTCATTACAAGCTCAACAGATTCTACCTAAATCGATGTCCGGATATGGAACGATTCCGTATGATCTTTACTGTCCTTCAATTAAAAACTCATTGAACGAACGAGTGTGTTCCAGCTGTGGCCTATACTTTGCATCTTTAGTCATGCTTCGCGAGCACATAAAGATGCACAAAGCATACATCCGTTCAATTTCAGAGAAAATTGCGTCCGTTTAAAGTTGTGGCAAAACGTAAACTGGAATGTATGTCACAAATCCAACAAAGACAAACTTTGATTGCGAATGGATAGATGACGAAGAACTTGATCTGGACTGATGTGGCAGAAACCATTACGAGTGCTTCAGCGGACGCAGATATCTTCCCGGTCATCAATGCTGACCAACATCTGCAAAACCCTTGGACTGAGAATTGAATCTATTTTTGAATGGTATTATTTGAGAATGCAATGTGATATAATATGAGGAAAGTTGAATTTGTTTCTGTATGAAATAAAAATGATTTTTTGTGACTAATATTGGCTATTTGAATAAAAAGTTTTGAGTGGGGAGGGGGGGGTTAACAAAAACGTGAGCATAATTGCCTGGGGGTTACAAAAATTGTGACATGATTTGTGGACATGGGGGAGGGGGGTTAATTTTCGGCCAGATTTGCGTGACATAATTAATGAATGCTGCCTAACCAGGAAGACGGCATTAGCCAGGCCTCGAATGATGCACATAATTCAGAAGGTTCAACGGGTCTAGAAAGTTGTGATTGTAGACGACACTCGATCTTGCAAAATCTAGGGACAATCATGACAATGCTTTGAATGATTCAGCGTTTCGCACTATTCACACACAGGAAGGTATCATAGACGTTGTTGGTTTAAAATCATATTTGGTTAAAAACGCATTTCCGTTAACCATCGTACTATGTGAAGATGCAACAAAAATAACCGCTGCTACATGTTATGATCATAAAACTGATTCGATTGCCGCGCTTGTGCCACCGATGGCTTCGAATGGTTTGCCACAGCAAGGTATGTTTCAAGCAACCACTCCGTACAAAATCGCAAGAGACTTGAAATATTATCATGTCGGAAGTTATGCCTATGTTCAGATAGCGCTTCCTTTGACTAGAGAAGTCGCACACATATAACACTGTTTCCTCCTTTACTCCACTGATCATGAAGATCATGAATAAGGCTCTGAGTTGTGATTTATCAACCAAAATTTGTGAACTCTGGTGACTCTTTTGGTAGTTAATAAATCCCACATATCCCATCTGTTTGGTTTCTTCTTCCTAAAAGAAAAAGAAAATGAAACTATACTAAACAATCTACTAACCGTTATCGGGGCCAATTCCTCATACAAATACTGTGATTTATATTATATACACTCAGTAGCAAAAAAAAAGCCGAGCAAAATTTTGTTTTCAAAAAACTCCATGTTTAACCTCCTGTAACTTTGTCAATTATCAATATTTTTGGCTGAAAATTTAACAACATTATAAACAGTGTATAAACCTTATATGTTCAAAATTTAAATAATTTGAAGTTATCATAACATATGTGAAAAAAGTCATTTTTGGACAAAGCAATTTCAAAAATCCGTATTTCAGTGAAAAATTTAGGTAGCATGTTCAAAATTTCTCCATGGCTTAAAAAAATATAGCAAATAATGTGGACAAAATTTGAACTGTTTCCATAAGGTGGTTTGGACTACAGCTGACGTCAAAGTTGACGCACCAACATGCGCATTTCCCTTTTTCACCCGATGCTGACCTTGCTGAAATATCGGTGCAAAAAAAAGCCGAGGTGAATTCATTTTATTAATACACATGATTTGTTACGCGTGAAGTATCCCAAATAACAAGAGTGAAACCCACGAAGAACCTTGAAAATATGGCATTCAGTATGAATTGGTTTGTGAAAACTACGTATACAGTGTTACACACAAAAGGTCTATACATTGATTATAAAATTGTCAAATTTTCAGCCAAAAATATTGATAATTTACAAAGTAACAGAAAGTTGAACAACGCGGTTTTTGGAAGCAAAATTTTGCTCGGCATTTTTTTGCTACTGAGTGTATCTATCTATAACGATACAATAATAAATTATTTTCCCTTAACAGTAAACATATTGCTGTTATTGGTTGCCATGGTTGCCACCGTCGTCACCGACAAATTCAGGCCAGTGCTGTCAGAATACGTTAAATCGAGTTATAAATTAAACAAATTGATGGAAGCTGAAGCATTCTGAGCAAACGTGAGTTTAATGATCAAATATGAGTGATGTTGTTCGTTTCGTTTTTGCACACATTTTTTGGCATTCCTACCACTCTAAATCTTAGGGGGAGAAGATCATCATAGAGTGTGCAAATTTGATGAATCCTGAGTAACTTTGAAGAAAAAAGTTGCTCACAAAAAAGCTGTCTTGCCCGTCGTTAGCGCATCTGCGATCTCCTCCGAACATAAGTACTGCAGTGTTATCTCTCCTTTCTCACACAGATCGCGTACGAATATCTCCTTCGTCTCCTCGATATGTTTAGATCGTTTAGCTACCCGCTCTGATCATACAAGTTCCTCATATTAATATACTTCTGTGCATTTCTTTGCTTCTCGAGTCGCCACTAATTTGTGTTTTTATCCGTCTTTAATTGGATTTGTTGTGTCCAAAGCAGTGTCGTTTAATTTTTAATTGCATCGTTCGTCTTTACGGGATGAAAGTTTTGGTGTAGCAAGTGTTAATATTGTGAAATTTTGTCTCTAAAAGATAGCAATAATCAAACAATTGTGTATACTTGCCGCGCGGTTTGTTGTTTGTGTTCTAGTTACACTTTTCCACCTACCGTAGTTTCGTTTATTGTGCCGAAGTTTGTATTGTGTTGCCAAATCCATCAACGGTAATTAAATCTCGCGCTTGATGCGCCACCTGTATATGAAATAGCTGAACTACAATACAGGCGATC
Organism: Aedes japonicus; assembly: GCA_034211315.2. Classification (NCBI taxonomy): domain Eukaryota; kingdom Metazoa; phylum Arthropoda; class Insecta; order Diptera; family Culicidae; genus Aedes; species Aedes japonicus. Next base: position 6,919 of record JASCZW010006103.1, read on the forward strand.
AATATCAGTTCAGTTTGAACTCCCGCATAATCACAAACCATTCCTGGGCCATTTCCCTTATTGTTGACGACTATTTCCGTTATTGTTACGACCTTTACACTAACAGTTGACAACTATAACCTAACAATCTCCTATATAGTTTTAACAATATGTCAGATGGTAAAAGTTCAAATAACAATATGCTGAATAGGCGGTTAAGTTAGGTTACTATAAAAAAGTGGCAATTTTCAGGAACAAAATTTTTACTATACTCTATGCCAAAAGGTTGGTATATAATTCAGACCGAGTGCAGACAATAATAAACCTTCCAATGACAATATGACAATGTCATATGACAATATTATGACATGCATTAACATTATGTGTTAATGTTAAGGTTATATGGTGAAAACGAGATTAAACATTCTGATAACAATAACATATAATGTGATAATATATCTTGCATTGGAAATATAGTTTTGACTATATAGCAAATTGTTTTTCGTTATGCGGGCTCTACACGGGCGATTTAAAGCAATAGGGCATTGCATACGACGTGCAACAGTTGATGTGGTATATTTGGCGTGGCCGAGTGAATAACGTAGCTTGAGCATCTCCACCGCAACATGTCGAATTCTGCCTGTGATCACTGTGCGAAGCCAATAAAAGGTGAGGAGGATTCTGTCACCTGCATGGCCTTCTGCGAGAGGATGGTTCATCTGAATTGTACTGGCAATAAGACAACGAAACTGAACAAATCATTCGTCAAAATCGTCTGAAAGATGGACAGTCATAGATTCAAAAACTTCCGTCTCTTCGTTCGGTGAAGCAATTAATGCAATTACCGAAAACAAGAGTCCCTGCATGCTGAGATAAAAAAGCAATTGGCTGAACAAGGTCAACAAATCGCCCAGTTGTCAAGACGAATGACACCCTTAACACCGATGATGCAAGGACCTAGAGTCTCTAATCAACCAACTCCGAAAAGGCGCCGCGACGAAGAGCTGGCCATCAATAAGCCGCTTCTTGGCGGTACTAGGATCGTGGCTGACACTGGCGTGATAATCGTCCCTGAGCCTGTTGAGCTGTCTTGGGTGTATCTTTCTCGTATCCACCCGAGTGTCCAACCGGAAGTGGTCGAAAGACTAGTGAAAGATTGTTTAGACACAATCAAAGCCAATCAAAGACACAGACACAATCAAAGCCATCCCGCTCGTAAAACGAGGAGCTGATAAGACTCGCATGAGTTTCATTTCATACAAAATTGGGATTGATCCCAAGTTCCGTCAAATGGCATTGAATGCTGAAACCTGGCCGAAAAGATTAATGTTCCGTGAGTTCGAGGATCATACCTCAAAAAACTTATGGCAGCCTCACACGAATACACCTACCATTCGGATATCTCGAGAAACAGGAGGGTCTGCAATTTCGACCGCCGAGTTCCAACTTGCCGAACGCACGTTACCCCCGGTCGTACCACTCATCCAGCGGGACGAAATGACATCTGTTCACGTCAACCTAGAGTTTCACGCGCTATGGCTAATCCAGATTCAACTTCTTTTTGTCCAGGTAATGCTAGAATTAGTATATGTCCAGCCGAAGTCAAGGTCAATCAAGGAGCTCCAATTTTCAGATCGATTCAGCTATACCTGCTTGCAACAATCCGGCCGAAGATGCTGCTCATCAATTAACGGTGTACTACCAGAATGTTCGGGGCTTACGCACAAAGATTGATGAAGTTTTCGTAGCTGTTTCGTCTTCCCACTATGACGTCATCGTTCTTACGGAAACGTGACTTGATGATAGAATATTCTCTGCCCAGCTTTTTGGAGAGTTATACACCGTGTACAGAACGGATCGCAACCATTCAAATAGTCGTAAATCACGTGGAGGGGGAGTGTTAATTGCTATCTCAACTAATTTCAACGGCTATGTCGATCTCAACCCAGTGAACGTTTCATTGGAACAGCTGTGGGTAAGTTTAAGGATGCGTCGCTGTTCTATCAGTATTGGTGTTATTTATCTACCACCCGATCGCAAGAATGATTTACTCAGCGTAAATCACCATATCGAGTCCATTGAAGCAATTCATTCAAATCTGGGAAATAACGATCATGCTATTTTGCTTGGCGACTATAATCAATCGGGTCTTGTTTGGAACACACCTAGTAATGATCGTCCTTCCGTAGATGCATTGCAGTCAAATATATCTGCTGCTTGCGCTTCGTTACTCGATGGATTCAGTCTGCATGGTCTGTTTCAAGTTAACCACATTTACAATCAGAACGAAGCAATTCAACGAAGATTCATGAGATATGCCCTGCGTCCCGTGAGTATTCGTGAGATATGCCCTGTGACCCGTTGAACCTTCCACGATACGAAGATAGATGCAGATTGCTGGGACTACAGACATTGGACGATAGGCGAAATATTGCGCAAGCTGTTTTCGTTGCCAACACACTAACAGGTGGAATTGACTCACCGGAGCTATTAAGTCAGCTCAACCTCTACGCTCCTGAACGAATGCTTCGCCAGCGGGACTTCTTGCTGCTTGAACCCCGTAATTCATCATATGGACTTCATGACCCTATCCGCTTCATGTCAGCTAGGTTCAACGTTGTGAATTTTTTATTCGACTTCAACTGCACTCTGGCAACATTCAAGCGCAGACTGACAGAATGGCATACTACGAGAAGGATATTTGATGAGGATAATTGATTGACGACGAGGACTGCTCCGAACTATGGATGTTTCTTATTTTATACTTTGACTATACTCTACGTTTGTAATCCTGTTTATTTTAATTATGTTTACGATTGTGCAACTAAGCAATGTTTTGTATTGTATTGTATTGTTTTTTACTGTATTGTTTTGCAAAAGATATGGGGTTTTTACGCCAAATTAAAACGGCTTTTCCCCGTCATAAACAAATTCATTAAGACCACCTTAGGTCAGATGGAATATATATATAATAAATAAATAAATAAATAAATAAATAAAATCTACAATAACACGTGGCGTAGAATCCGCTCGATAGTGATAACATACTGTGGATACCTAAGTTATCTCCTGTTAGCAGGCAAAGTACAAATCTAGTGCATTGAAATTCTCCATCAACGTTAAAATCAATATCAAAATTAATGGTGAAACTGGTCTGTTCATGCCTTTTTTTTATATCTATTTTTTTTGGATCCTGGCTACAAATATGTTTTTCAGTTTGGAAGATTATTCGTTCGGCAATGTAGGATGTTAAAGTAACAATGTGGAGAAAATGTGTGTAAACGTTAGGCGTGCAGTATTCTGCTGTTGGCGATGGGTATAGCTCGTTGCTGGTTGCCTGATAGGGCTTTGTGGAACGGATACGGGACGGAATGAAGTTCAGCTAAGTACTTTTTAATATTTTTTGGAACTAGAATAGTTGTAGCTCCCGAAGTGGGTGTTGCACCACTTTCCTGGCCATTTCACTGTCCATTGGTGCACTTTTACGACCACTCCCTTCCTTCCTTTGAGCAGTCAGATGCTCCAAGAAGGTTCTTATCTCAGAAGACACAGTTATATTTGCAATTCCAAGCTTTTTAGCGATCCATCAGGGGGAGCCCTCTGGATTTTGATTGTAAGTGCACAAATTTTCAATTTTTTTTTTCTCGGTTTATTTCTTGTTTCGGTGACTTTACTGGAACTACTGTATGAATAACTATGAACTCAGATGTAAACAATAAATTATGGATAAGGTTGGTTCAAACTTTCAGGTTTTTTACTCATACGGTTCAGCTTCTTTACTGTTACTTTAAATCGGTTCATTCGTCTTTAAGGTAGTGTTTGCTTTGTGTAACAGCGCAAATATTGTGGTTATATTTACCATTTTTTTAGTCAAGTTCATAAGAGAAGAATCATGTTAAATCTCAGAATGTGAAGCGGCAGAAGTTGTTGGCGATGATGCAACTGGGTGAAAATCTTGTTCATGAAGCATAGAGATCAATCAAGGGCTCGATTCGTTCCCCTTTTCAGCATGAAGACAAAAGTTGCACTTCTGAGTTTCAACTGCTGTTTTCATGGAAGACTGGCATGCGACCCTTAGCAGTATGGGATTATATTTAAATAAATTTGTTTATTGGTGTTATAATTTTTTCTAGGCAAAAGTAAAATTCATTTCAATTCCAATCTATCTGAAGTATGTCTTTTTTTTGCTTAATTGAGACCACCAATGCCAGTGAAGGTATATAGAAGGTGAGAATATAAAAATACCATATTCAGGGGCCAAAAATAATGTAGAAATTAAATAACACAGTTCGATGAGTCGGATGAAAAATAAAACAAATATTAGGCTTAATATAGCCTATGAATCAATCAACGGCTTCATTAAAGCTGCATAAATCAAAACTGATTTAGAAGTCGTGAACTTACTTTTGCATGTTATTTAAAGTCCATAAACCATCTTATTAACGCATCATAACTTTGAGGTTGTCATAGTCTTCGCCCTTGCCATCAAAGTTCAAAGGCACGCAGTTCAGTATCAGTTTGTTTCTGAAACCATTTTTTATAATTTTGCGTTGCTTGGATCATGTAATTAGCATGGAGTACATTTACCACATTTGATAATTTTACCTTGGTATACAACATACATGAGGGTTTCGTATCTAATATTAAAAATGTACACTTTAGTTAGCAAGAAAACTCTCCATCAATTAACGTGGAAGTGCGACTAGAATCACTACACTGAAGATATTTTGTTCGTAAATTCACTTACGCTCGTTTTTTAAACATAGTTTTCGTACACATTGCACATGATTCATAAATCCGTATTACTTGTCATCTCTCAAAATACCATTATAACACATTGTACAACTTTGTGCTAATATTGTATTTGCTACCATATGCTTACCATATGCTTAGAACCGAAAGTTGTGAATTCATTTTCATAAATCACACTCGCTATGACCTAGTGAGATCAGCCACGGATTCAGAAATAGCTCTTCTCAATAGGACAGAATCAATTCGCAAATAATAAATATGTAAGAAATTCCACTAATAATTTTAACTCTTCATGGTCTTGTTAATTTTTCGAATTTGAATTGAGTTGATAAAACAGAACTGTCAAACATCCATACAACGATAAGCACACGAAAGATTTTTTACAACAAAGTTGTCGGAGTTCTTTACATTTTTTTCAAACAATGTGGCATTGAATGCGCCAGATTTAGTAAAAACTCACTAAAAGTAAATTGGTACGCGCAAAAAGACCTGTAATTAAAGATTTAATAAGTTGAAAAAGTCCATCAATGGTTGCTTTACAGTACTTTAATTAAAACTTCAAAGTTTCATTTCCCCAGTTCAAACGAAATCGCTAACGTTCCTCCTGATGGAGCCCATCAGCGCTGCACAGTGGCAATGGACACGGAATCAGCGCATTTATTCCATTTTGCCCGCATTTGTTGAATGTCCTTGACCGCCCCGCCACTTCGTCGAAGTCGCTGCTTTGAAATTGCCCAGTATTTATTCGATAGGTCGAAATTTCGGGCGATCCGGATGATTCATTAGCTTGAGGACAAAATCGATCTTTTTGGCAGCATACCACTCCAGATCCACCTTGGAGTAGACGCAGCTGGCCCAATCTGGCCAAAAGATGACTACCCAAGGAACATCGCTGGTTTTATCATGGTTTTATAACATTCTTGAAGTCTAATTCATGCTCTTCAGAACCCTTATAAAACCAAAACTGTTACTTGGGTATACCCTTATTCTTGCGGATGATCATGGCTTTCTGCGCGAACTTGTCGGCCAACACAAATCTTTCCAGCACATCCCAACGTCCAGTCGCGATGTAAAACTTTTGACCGGGAAGCTGCTTAAAATCGAGTTTGACGTATATTTCGTCATCGATCAAACTGCAGCGCTTGTGTTTCGTCAACACACGGTCGTACAAAGAGTCTTGCACGCTTTTTGGCCACGGAATTCTGCTTCATGTGCCGGTTCAGATTTTCACTGGCTTTGAACGAATTGTAGCCTTCCCTGACAAGAATGTTCCACTCCGGTTGAAAGTTGACGGTGTACCTTCTGGTCACATCTCGGATCGAAAGACCGGGGTTGACTTTAGCGCACCTCAACACCTTGCTGTGCAGCTGACGATCCCTGGATCCTGTTTTTTCGTAGGTCCGCTGATTCCTTTCCACACCAGAGTTTCCTTGTAGGTTTTGAGCATTCGACAAACTATTTTTTTCGACATCTTCAGCGCTTTAGCCCGCTTGGAACCGGACCACTCCGGGTTTTCCAGGTGTATGTGCACAATATTTTCTCTTCTTTCGAGTTCCATTTGCTGTTACTTATGAACGCGATCGACTACTTTGATCAAACTTGCTCCAGTTGTTTGCTATAGAAGTGTAGACAAACCATTGTCAAAGATTCTCGATTCCCAACACTAGAGCTTTGCAAGCGGCGCGCGAGAGGCGTACCAATTTACTTTTAGATAGCCTTTAGCACAGAGAACAGACATCCAGGCTCGAACTTTTCTCTCCAATATACTGTGTAAACCTTTAAAAGCAAACCGTTGGAAAAACAACGCCGCCTAGTCTAGGTTTCACCAAACTCAAATTGACAGGCTGTCAAATCTCAAGGTGGATTCACCAAAACTGACGGAAACGAGCTGTTATTTTAAAATGGCAGTTTCAGAAATTTACACACGGTGGGCACTCCAGCTTGGATTTCTGTTCTCTGCGCCTTTAGTACAAATCAATTTCGTTCGAAATATGAACTTCATTTGATCGATTTCGAAATATGAACAAAATTTTATTTCCAGTGTAGCTGAGAGAGTAACCAGTGAAGGTCTCAACGGAATGTGCCTGGAATGTGTCTTTTTTTTTCAAGTGTATGTATTTATCGAACATCAGTATGATCTCCACCCATACTGTTCATAATCATGCTCAGCCATAGGAAATAGCTTTTATTATAATGTTGATCTTAAAGCGTTATAATACTAAGTATTTCAAATTACGCTTCAATGTAATGACATGACAAGACATTCCATTGACAAGGTATAAAATTGTTCAAAGAAAACATTGACATTCAATTGTTAATTTCAATTTGTCATTACACAAAATTTCGACTTGACGCATGACTCCTGTATCAAAATAAAAATAAACTTTTTTCGAATTGAACCCGATTTTTGGTCAGGGTGTCATTTATTCTAAAACTAGTGAAACGTGTGAAGTTATGACGATCCAAAACAAGTGTGTTCTAATTTCTCTACACAACAAAAAGCGTTCCCGAAGTCGTGTCCCCAATAGCATCGTTACTGTTGTTTTAAATCAGCATTCAAACCTAAATAAGTTCATTCCACATCTCTAGTCAGCCGGCTGATAGGAGAGTAAATCGAAAACGACTAAACAATTAAAAAACGGACTTATAATCACCATTTACCAAGATGGACCCACGAACAAACCCTTTCCCTCTAACAAACTCCTTCCCTGAGATACTTGTGGGGGTGCAGTAGTATATACGGCCTCTTGCAGCAACAAGTATCCAACCAACATTCCTTCCCTTCCCTAATTGATCTACACGGGCGTGGCCAGCGTCGGTATTGATCCAAAAACTGAGACCACCAGGAATTACATATTGAGAATGATTCACTACTCCCAGGTGACATTCTGTTGGTTCTCTGTGCAATTTCAGCTGGTCTCGATCAATAACGAAGTAGCAAACCACGGGTGATCAATATGCTCATGCTCATTATTCGTTCGGCAATGTAGGAAAACTGTAGTACTGGCCGAGACACTATTACAATGTGAGCTCTGAGAGTCATTAACTTCAAACTCATCGGCGTACAGGCAAATGGGTACAAGAATATCGCCGTTATATTTTTTCCCTTATTTCTTTCCAGGTATTTCCATTAACATAGCTCTTAATGTTTAGTCCATTTTCTAATTCACTTGTATGTTTTAATATTACTTTGAGCGCGTCATTACATTCAAGGAAACATTTGATTTGATGTTTGATTGGCATTATAACTAGAAAATTTTTCCTCTCCTATATTGTATCGGTATCAAAGTTCATCACTTGTGAGTCAAGATTCTCTTCATTATCTATACTGATTATCTTTGGCAAAACTAGTTTACCTGTATTTTTCAAATATTCAAAAAGCTTAAAATCAGTGTTGATAGGATCGAACAGGCTTTTAAATTTATTTGTGTAACTTTTAAAAATAAACTCGTCTTGGGAATTCGGGACGGAGTACTACCACGTCTTCGCTCCCGTAGTGCACTACAGATGACATTCCGGACGATGCTGACCACCGCGAGTCGGAGGAAGATGTTGGCCAAGCAGATCGACATCAAAACAGCACACCTCCACGGAAGGCTTGAGGAGGAGCTGTATGTGCAACAACCGCCGTGCTATGAAAGCGAGGATCGAAAGCTTGTTTGTCGATTAAAACGCAGCTTGTACTGTTATGGGTAACTTATCCTTTTTTTCGACATCCAAATTTGACTGGAGAACGGACAATATCGCATCAACCAGCAGGCCAACTTGAATCGAGTTCTGGAACGGTTCGGAATTCAGGTTTCGAATACGTCAAAAATCCCAATGGATCCCGGCTTCCTCAAACAAACGGCGCGTTGTTATATGCAGCGGTGATCTCCACGCCGGATATATCGATTGCCACCTCGATTCTTGGCCGGCGTGTGACGACACCAACGGAAGCGGACTGGAATGAAGCCAAGCGGGTACTGCGATACATAAAAGGCACCATCAACGCGGAGTTATATTTGAGACACGATGATCGAAACCTGGAATGGTTCGTAGATACCGACTGGGCCGGCGACGTCAGCGACCGAAAGTCTAGTTCGGGTTATCTCTTCAAGTTCGGTGGCGGCATTATTGGATGGAGCTTCCATAAACAGAAGTGTGTGGCACTTTCCAGTACCGAGGCCGAATACATCGCCTTAGCAGAGTGCCTACAGCAAATGCAATGGATGAGGAAACTGATGCTAGACGATGGTGACGAGCTGGATTTTCCGATTGTATTTCAAGAAGACAATCAGAGCTGCATCGTGCTGATTGTAGGTGACCGAACGGAGAAGCAAGTTGAACACATGGACACTACATACAACTTCATAAAGGAGATGGTTACGGCGTCGTGTTTCTTCAATACTGTCCGACAGAGCATATGCAAGCCGATCTGCTAACAAAACCGCTGAAAGCAACCAAGCTACAACAACTGAGACACATTCAACAACCAAGCTACATTCAACGTTGAGAAGGAGTGTTTTATTTCTGACTGCCCATCTGGCAACCATTGTCTACTTGAACATGACTACTACCGCTGTAAAGAGCTATTGAATAAAAGTCATTCTTCCTTGTACTGAGCTAGTGAACACACGTGTTTTCTTTTATAAACTGAGCCCCCGTTTCCAGTCTCTTCAGACTCGCTTGCCAGGTCGGGTAGCATTTTGTCGAGCAAAGTTACAGCAATGCGTGCATCGTCAAATGACAATACTTCTAGCAACATGGTGATAATTTTGTAGTTCCAAAATTTACCGCTAGGGTGCCGCTGTTGAAAACTTTTGAACGAAACACAATAGAAGGGTGACGTCAAAGACAAGTTTGTAGGTAATATAATTTCAAGCAACTTTGCTCAAGACACCATTTTTCTCGCTCTTCATTCAACCATGGTAGAGCTATTTTTCTGCTTCTAATCAGGGTGGCTCTACAAATGGAGTTTTTTTTTAAGATCTGCAAACAAAATATAGAAAACGTTATTGCGCACATTTTTGCTTTACATTCAAAAGTTACGGTTAATTTTAACTAAAAATATTCGTTTTTTCTTTTCGACCTTTTGATTATTGAGGCGAGAATGGGCCAGAAGATCATCAAATTCTTAGCTTTTATTAGCCAATAAACCACGCTGCAGGCTGCTCATTCACGACTGGAGCGTCCGGCGCCTGTGCACTGTTTTAGTTCAGAGCTATTTTGTTGGTGTAGATTAGGGTGTCCCTAAAATATCAGTTTTTTTTTTTATTATTTTCAATTTCAATTATTAGGAAAAACTAATCTTGAGACGAAGTGTAGAGAAAAACATGATGCATGTTTTTGCTGAACTAAGAATTTGGGTATATTTTATTGTTCAAAAGTTAGGAGAATTTTGACGAAAAACATGTCCGATATTAAGCAGTTCCCGCTTTCGTGCCCCACGAGTACCCGGGCTCATTTATACAGAAAATTGTTTCTTTATACCCATAAAAACAAGAATTTGATGATTTTTTGGTCAATTCTCGCCTAAATAATCAAATGGTCAAAAAGAAAAAACGAATATTTTTAGTTAAAATACCCGTAACTTTTGAATGATAAGTTGTATTAAAAATAACTTGTAAGGCAAAAATGTGCGCTATAACGTTTTCTATATTTTGTTTGCAGATCTCTTTTTCTAAAAATGAGAAACAAAAAAGTGATTGTCCGACTTTTCCCCGAAAACCAGTTCCCCGAATGACGTATTCCCGAAACCTATTTACCCGAATGTTGAGATCGACAGCGGACATATCTTGATTTTTCGACGATCATTAATTTGAGGCGGTTGGAGCCAGTCTCCCGTCTGGATTATGGATGGCACTTTTTCAACCACTCCAAACAAATCTTCACGATCCACGGCTGCATTGGAGAAGGAGTGCACAGAAAGTTTTTGCCTTTTGTCCAAATGATCCTCCCTGATAAAAAGGGAAAAACTTATACAAAATCATTGAGATTGTTAAAAATTCATTCTCACCGGAGTGATATTTTACTTACACCGGAGTTTATTTTAACTGATTTCGAGACCGCAGAAATGAATGCTATATGCAAGGTATTTCCTGATTGCACCCAACATGGCTGCTATTTCCATCTGGTTAAGAACTTGTGGAAAAATATTCAGAAGCTGGGCCTGACAAATTTGTACACAACTAATGTAAAGGTTCAATCAGCTTTTAGGCAAACTGAAGCTTTGGCATTCTTACAGCCAGAGGAGGTTGCAGAAGGCTTAGCAGCGATCAGAGCTTCTGCTCCAAAACAAATGGATCGTTTTTTCGATTATTTCGAGACGACATATGTTGGCAAGCTTGTTGTCAGACCGGATGGCACTATAAAACGACGAAAGCCAAGATTCAACCCCAAGTTCTGGTCCATTCAACAGAGTACTTTGAATGATATACCACGAACATCAAATGCCATCGAGGGATACCACAATAAGCTGAATGGCTTGTTGAAAGGTGTCCCAGATCATCGTCGATTTTACCCCGTCCTGAGAACGTTTCAGGAGGAGGAGCAGGCAACGTCTTCCGACTGTCTGCGCATATTGCAAGGAGATTCTGTAAGCCGGCCCAAGAAAACTTCACTAGTAAGGAAGGAAACACGCTTAAAAACCGCTCTTGAATCGTGGAAGCATTCGGAAGTACCAATCTTCGACAAGATACAGACAATTTCATTAATTATGCATAAGAAATGGTAATTTTTATACATATTTTGGTTATAATTGATTAATATAGCGATGGACTAATATACATAGTGAAATATAAACTTATAATTCTATAATGTACAAGATCCTGTTTCGTAAGATGACAATCTTTAACAATATGTTTATGTTTTTTTTCTAATAAGCTTTAATTGTGGAAGAAATTCGTGGAAACTCTCTCCTTTTTTGGGTGCGAATCAAAACAAACCCAAAAAAGGAGAGAGTTCCTCTCCCATGTGCGCATCAGTAAACAGAGTGCACACAATAGATCGCTAGAATAACTATACAAGCCACAGTGGTACATGAGCGTCTTCCAACCGGACATTTTTTGCCTGTTGAAGTGGCGGACTTAGTCCGTGCTTTAACCTACCCCGCAGTGGGATGTTTTGCAAAAAATGTCGTTGGTTCGAGTACCACTGTACACATGCCCTTTTCGCTCAATTTTCCTAAAACATCTGCTATGTTTCCAAGCCTGCCGCACACTAGCGGAACTATCAAAACTTTCTCTTCATATCTTTCAATTCTAGCCAAAAACATTGTTGTTCACTCTTGGTGCCTCATGGTGATGAGCGAACATCTCCTTCTACATCAACATATATACATTTTAATTTACTGTTGCCATGGTCACTATTTGCTGCTTGATGTTGATTTTATAACAGCAATACGCTTTTATTTTTGCTGGCTATATAATTATTGCTCCTGTGTAAGGGAGTTGAAGACAAATGGAAAAAACAACAAACAACAACAACAAAAAACAACAAGAAATTTTTAAATCATCTAAGATGTAAAATCAATAAAACAATTTCATCAAATATAATGATATTGTGAGTTATGATACAGACACATCAGACACTATCCGAATGGCAAACAGCTCAGATTTGGAAAAAGGTCCATTTGGCAGCATTCATTAATTAGGCAGCATTCATTAATTATGTCACGCAAATCTGGCCGAAAATTAACCCCCCTCCCCATGTCACAAATTGTCACAATTTTTGTAACCCCCCCAGGCAATTATGTCACGTTTTTGTTAACCCCCCCTCCCCAATCAAAACTTTTTATTCAAATAGCCAATATTAGTCACAAAAATCATTTTTATTTCATACAGAAACAAATTCAACTTTCCTCATATTATATCAAATTGCATTCTCAAATAATACCATTCAAAAATAGATTCAATCCTCAGTCCAAGGGTTTTGCAGATGTTGGTCAGCATTGATGACCGGGAAGATATCTGCGTCCGCTGAAGCACTCGTAATGGTTTCTGCCACATCAGTCAGATCAAGTTCTTCGTCATCTATCCATTCGCAATCGAAGTTGTCTTTGTTGGTTACAACCATACATTCCTGTTTACGTTTTGCCACAACTTTAAACGGACGCAATTTTCTCTGAAATTGAACGGATGTATGCTTGTGCATCTTTATGTGCTCGCGAAGCATGACTAAAGATGCAAAGTATAAACCACAGCTGGAACACACTCGTTCGTTCAATGAGTTTTTAATTGAAGGACAGTAAAAGATCATACGGAATCGTTCCATATCCGGACATCGATTTAGGTAGAATCTGTTGAGCTTGTAATGAGTTCAATACGAACATTGATGGGAAATGCTGTGGTTCGTCCTTCGATGACCCAATCAATCCTCGAGATGTTTGCGTCAGAGAGATTGGTGGAGGCAAAAATCCATTGCAGATAACGTGATCGATGCTACTTCGCAGTGGTGAGCAGCATTTCCTGTAAAAATATAAATTATGCACATATAACAATTATTTGACCATCAAATGCATCTCAAAATTTTACCTATCTGTGCATTTCCGTATCTGGAGTAAATATTGGCTGGTTCGCACATGAGGTTCCAAACCAGTGTTGGTCATAGTCACGAATTGACTTCGGATCTATTTCAGAAGCATCAGGATCGATATATTCAGCCAACGTCGGATGACCGTCGATGACTACATCATTCCAGACTTCTGCCAAAACTTCACCAGCGTACTGGAAATTTTGCTTCTCCAAAAGCTGAATCAGTTGTACGCAATTGGGAATCAGATGACTACCAAACTGGTCGTGTGGTATTATCAATCCAGAAAGCTCCTTACTCAAGGGTGACATACGTCGCTCCACTCTATTGAAAGCACTCCTTCCCGGAGCGTTCGTTGCAATGAACAGCGTGTCAAGGTTGTACTCTTTAAAATGGTGTATTGCTATCTGTATTACCTTGCGATATCTCGGATTTTCATCAGGTCCACCGTCGACGGTAAAGATTAGGACTGGTTTGACCAATCCATCAAACTTAAAAATACCATCAAACGATTCAAGAGTTAGAAGCCGCTTGATGTCTAACGCGTGAGAAAACGCCGTTGACGAAGCGTGTTTGCCTGACCGAATTGCAATGTAAGTTGGGCCCGAAAACCAACAGCCTCCGGTTTGCCAAGACCATTCGGTTTGATTTCGATTCCAGCGTACACGGACGGAATTAGTTTATGCTTATTTACCACTATCCAATCGTGGTCAGGAAGCGTGATTTTGTACTCCACATGCATAAGCATGGGAGACTGCTTATTGGCAGCCGTTAGGCCTATCGCCACTCTCGCCTTATCATCCTGACTGATAAATCCTACTTCATTGGGCCCTAGCACAGATGCCAGTTCTTCCAATGATCTTATGGTCGCTGTACAGAATCGGCCATCAGGATGATCGTTGTGTTTGCATTACTTGCGCGCATCAACTTCACTGGTACAGTATTTACGTGACATTTACCTTGATGGGAATTGGCTCGTTTTGGGATTAACCGCAGATATGTTGCTGTTCTTTTGATATTGAATCCCTTGCCTTGTATTGCAGAAGTCAACTCATCTAAAGTTTTAACGCTTCTGACGCTCTCATCACTGCGCTTTTCGTGGGCCGCAGATCCATGAAGTGCGATATCGCATATTGCCTTGAGCAGCTCCGGTTGCTGCTCTTCAACACGAGGGCAGCCAGGAGAATTTCGGAATGAAAGATAATTTCCTGAAATTTGATATTTATATCTACTGTGCAAACAAACTAGTTAATATATCATATTTACCAGCCTCTGGGATGTCCCGAATTAACAGTTGTTTAGCCTGCTTCATTTTCTCACGATGCTTCTGCTGCCGCTCTTGCTCGTCTTCCTTGATTTTGAGATTCTTTTCAAGTTTGATCTTTTAATTTTTAGCCCTTCGAGTCTCGACTGATCATCATCCGTCAATAGTCCAGCAGACTTCTTGTCAATCAAACACTACCTCAGAGTTCAGATTATTTAGCTCAGCTTTAAGTTGTTCCTGTACTGGTGCAGGGCGTTTATTTGATGATGACGGCTGAGCCATATACTCAATTTCCTTGATGGGTTGCGCGGGTTTCACTGTCGGCGCTGATTCCTTAGGAGCACTCATAGACTTTCCCCATAGTTGAAGAAGTTTACCTTTTTCTTTAGCTGCAAGGAATGAAGCTCTTTTATTTTGTTATTGACTTGCTCTTCAAGTGCGGTGTTGTCATTGCCCTTCCGTTCATTCCAGAAATTAGTAGCATCCAATTGGCACTCCCTTTTCTTCTTATCCGGGTAAGCCTTTACATACGCATTGTACAGCGTATTAAAAGTTCTCCACGATTCATTTTCCAAAATACACTAACTGCGCGAACCAATTTTTCACCAATAAACACTGGACTTTATTCACTGACGCACACTGAATGAGCTGCAGCTGTCATTCATGAACGGTGGAATAGTATTCACTCTAACTTGAAAGTACCCATTAATGAGTCGAAAAGTACGCATTTTGAAGAAAAGTGGCTTAACTCATTATTAAGAGTATACTTTCCTCATTTCTGAGTATTGCTTACTCATTTATGAGTATCAATTAATCATTAATGGGTAACGAATACTCAATTAATGAGGAAAATATACTCTAATAATGAGTTAAGCCACTTTTCTTCAAAATGCGTACTTTCGACTCGTAATGGGTACTTTCAAGTTAGCGTGTTAGGTATGGTAGGTGTCGGAGCCAAACACCGGATCCGTAGGGTACTTGAAGTAGCTTGCTAGCTCTCTTGCGACAGAACTCAAACGTGTCCTAACACGGTAGGAAAGGAAATAGGTGTCGCTCAAACTAGCAACTGTCGGGTAAAACGAGTGCTCTGTCTTGGCTCATGGGTGGAAAATTCAACTCTTCTTACCCTGAAAAGGCCGGGTTGGGTTCCAAGGCCGTTGACAGCAAACACTCTAGTCGTAGGGTGGACTGTATTCAACACTGTATAACACTGGGCTGTTGCACCGGATAATGGATCCAGAAGATATTGATAGAAAAACTACTGCTTCTATTCACTTATCCTTTATTGCTTTTTCCTTTTGATCTTAACACCTTAGAATTGATATAATGACTGAATGACTGCGCCACTGCGGTACCGTTTTTATATTGTGCCGCTACTGCTAGAAGTTCCAGAACATGGAAAGTTCCAGAACAATGGAAAGTTCCAGAACATGGAAAGTTCCAGAACGATGGAAAGGTCCAGAACATGGAAAGTTCCAGAACGATGGAAAGTTCCAAAACAATGGAAAGTTCCAGAACATTGAAAGTTCCAGAACGATGGAAAGTTGCAGAACAGGGCGTGGCATAGTTTATGCGAGCGGTGTGTGAAGTGCTGCATGATTACTGCTGTTGCTGTTCGTTTACGAAGGGGCGTGAACAGTAGGGATAGTAGTAGTAGGCGATATTGCATAAGAATATCATTTTGTTTTTGTTTTTTTCAAAAAATGTGATGTCACGATTCAGCTTACCCCCCTCCCTCGTTTGTCACAAAATGTCACGGTTTTCTGAACCCCTCCCCCTAAAAGCGTGACATAATTAATGAATGCTGCCTTGTGAGTTATGATACAGACACATCAGACACTATCCGAATGGCAAACAGCTCAGATTTGGAAAAAGGTCCATTTGCAAACAAATTTAAAAATACATTAGGTAATAAGTGCAAAATCCTACCATAGATTCCGTCGCAGCTTCTTTTGTTCAACTAGATACTTCTAGATCATAATGATAATTGGACATATAAGACATAATAATTTAAATTATATATAACCTATTAGGAGAAATTATTAAAAAAAAAAAATGTTAAAATATAAATCCCAAAAACACCAGTAATGATAAAAATGATAATGATGGTGATAAAGAAGATTGATAATGGTTATGAATAAACAATGTCCTTTATGATAATATATAGTCGAGGGATATTATAATATGAACTGAAAATTACATCTGTGCCGACTGCTGTTTTGTTGCAATTGTAGACAAACTTCCGCATCCATTATGAACCAGAAAATTTAGACAATGTATGACTGCCATGAGAAAAAAAAATTAATATTAAATGTTAAATTATTTTATAATACCTGACGACCTGGAAGACCTGAGAGATATGAGAATGGAAAATTATGATATGATTTACCGGTCGCACCCCCTCACTTCGCTATTGTCAGATTGACAACATTGCCCAGGCTACGCCAACCAGCGTCTCCATGTTTCAGCTGGCAGTCTTTTGTGATCATATGACTCGTGGAGGCGTGAGGTAGGAACTTGTGAGGACCAGAGGTCGGTCGCACCCTCCTGCCAAGTTGTCAACTCACCATTTGTAGCCCCGCAAAGTTGCTTGAAATTATATTACCTACAAACTTGTGTTTGACATCAGCCTTCTATTGTGTTTCGTTAAAAAGTTTTCAACAGCGCCGCCCTAACGGTAAATTTTGAAACTAAAAAATTACCAGTTATTAATTTCGCCGTGAAAAATGGCTTTTCCGATCACTGTGTGACGGTGACGCTGTTCCACCACGATCACACTTTGTGAGTGGCCCCAATAGCATGTTGGTTCAAAACTGTACTTATTTTTAAATATTTTAATTAACAACTTATTGTTAACCAAAACGAACCCTGCAGCCACCCAATCCTGATCTCCAAAATCCCAGTGATTTCTCGTGAAGGTGCAGTGGACTCCGCGGCTTCCAATAAAGCGAATATCACGTCAACATATTCCTACCCATTTCCTACTTGACCTGCATTCGGACGAGGCAGACGCCGGTATTGCCTTAGTTTCTGAGATGCAGATGTTCAGAAAATCGCAAGCATACTTCAATCTTATGATAACCCGCACTAAACCTATCAATTATATTCATGGCGTTCGGATGAACTCAATTCACGTTTCTGATAATCTTAGCTCTATATTTCAAAAAAAAATAGTAAGGTAATCATTTCGTCCTGCGTTCCACGTGACACGTGAACGCCAACATAACATATAAACGTGAATTACCGTTTCCTTCCCGGTAACAAATCAACTTCTTCAATTACCGTCATCACTATCACCGAGATCACTCTGCTCGGTATCGCTGGCCTTCTCCAGCTCCATCTCTTCATCGCTAGCTACTTCCGGCACAGACTCAGCAACTGCTGCCTTCACTTCGTCAACCTTTTTGTCCACTTTCTTTCCCTTGACACTTGTTTTCTTTCGTTTCTCATATTCAACGCGCACCAAATTGCCCGCCTGGAACTTGTACTTATCCATGGTGGCGTCGAGCAGCTGTTCGTTCATGCTCTTCTCGTATCTTTCCCGAGGTCCAGTGATCTTCGGCACCGGCACCAAGTTAGGATTGAGTTTACTCACATACAACGGGAACGTCAGCTGGATGTCAACCATTGGTTTCAGATAGATGGTTCGGATGTTTTGCCACCCTCCGGGGTACTGCGTTTTCAAGGTCTGCAGCAGCGAATCAGCATTTTCCACCGCCTTATCCAATGGCATTTTGTGTGTGGCAAACTGAATTTCGGTTACTCTTCCCGTGTTGGTTTGCTTGTACGTAAACCGACTAAGTGCCTTTTCTATGCTTTTGACAATCTTCTCGTCCTTCTCCAGAATCACCGGCGTAGGGTTCTTACACCGACGAATGAAGTTGTTTCCGAGGAAGTTGAAAACGTGATCGTTTATCCGGGCATCCACCAGGAATCGGTCGAACCGATGGACTAGTTTGAGTTTCATTTCGTACTCTTTGTAATCTTCTTTTAGTTGGCGGAACGGAATAACCTGGGTGATGTAGTCGATTCCAAGTTCACTCAATTTTTCGCTCCAGAAGGTTAAAGTTTCCTCATGATCCTGCTTCCGACCACGTTCCAAATCCTTCACAATCAAGCAGATGTCGTCACCTTTCTGGTAAATTGGATTTGGCAGCTGGCTGCATGTGAAGAAAAATAAAATAAACTTTCCAGCTTTTACAATCACAAACAAGAAGCCATTGAACTTACACTCTGCAATTTCTGGTGGGCACATCTGGAATCTTGACCGCGGCGATCTGCAAACCGTACTTCAAGTCTTCTCCGAAGAGGTTCTTTTTCTTATCGAAACCTTCATCCAACGATTTTTTACATGCCTTCAAGGCAGCTGTAATCAGTTTCTTACTGACCAATGTTTCCGTGGCTTCGTTTCCATTTGGACCTTCGCGTGCGATCTTGGACTAAAGTGGGTGATTAAATTGCATTATGAAAAATATAACTAAATAATCGATTAAATCCTACCTTTTTCTTCCACTTCCTCTTTCTCTTCGCCTTCTCCGGCGATGCACCCTTCTGCTCAGGAATGGGAACGGCTTGGGCATCTTTCTTTTGCGTTTTGACCTTCAAGTTCTTCTTTTGCTGAGATACCTTTTGGACTTCCGTGGATGGAACCTTTGTCGGTTTTACTGATTCTACCAACTGCTGCTTTTGATTTTTCTTTTTGACCGCCAGCACCTTCTTCTCGGCGAACGTGTGCGGAGTGACGGCAGCGGCCACCGGCCCAGCAGTTTTCTTCGCTTTTGGCTTCACTATGTCATTTTTGGACCTCTTCAACGTGTGTAGCTTGGCGTCCGCTGGCTTTACCTTTTTTTGCGCTTTGATTTTCATGATTTGAACAAATTAATCCGCTATTTTAGGAAATTTATGACAAGATGCACGTGTTTACGGGAGCTTGAATCGCGAATCAAAACAACATGCTCGATGAGATGCGGAGCGAGCAGTGACAGCCGGTTTCGGAATGATAGCTAAATGTGAACCGGTTGAAAAAGAAAATTTTAACACGCAGATGGCAACATGGATAGTCCCGCTGAAAAAAATATGAACACGGTAACAAACAAGACACAAACAATTTGTTCTTAACTCAAGAAAATCAATGATGTCTCGCGGTTAAAGATAACCATACAATTAATGTACATTATTATTAAATAACCTTAAAATCTATTTCCAAACCAGAATCTTATGGTTCATGTATCAGATAAATGAAAAATACATATTTTTATAACAATATATCTACTATTCACTCCATATGCTAGAATTTCAAACAATTCAATTTGACTTACATTTGTTCGAAAAAAATGATTTTTCTGTTGTTAAGATACATAACGGCCCCTTTTTTGTATAATTGATGCCTTAATTTACATTCATATTTAAAAACATTTTACAATACATTCTATTGTAAAAGCTATAACTCCTATTGTCATCCTATAATCGTAAACAATACAATTGCTTGTACATACCATAGATTCGATTGTATGGTTACAATACATTCAATGTAAATGTGTGAGCATTTTTTTTCGGCAGCTCCCAGCTTTTAACGGGTATTCAATATACACTGCAATACTGGAGTATCCATTAATGGATAAAACATACTCTTATGCCGTTTTCGTTTCTCGTCTGACTCTGACTCGCAAATACCGAACGAAATCAGATCCAGAGTCGAGTCAGTATGATGGTATTAGTGTAAAACATATACAAACATTAACCTTTTATTTTGACAGTTCAGGTTTGTGCATTGGTGAATTCAGGTTGGACCTCGAAAAAAGTTGAGAGCGCACCTCATCGATGTTGGGTCGGATCCAGAGCGGATCCAGATCCGACCCGATTGAATAAAAAAACGTTTTGACAGCCGTTAGGGCGGACCCAGTTCCGCACTGGTAATAACCGAAAACGACATAAGTTTACGAAGCTGTGAAAATATGGTTATTTGAAACTTTCAAATGATGCATATTCAATACGCAGTTTTATATTTAATGGTTTGTTTCCAAGGGGTAAGTCGCAAAGAACAGTGTGCTTTTTGTGGTGCTGTTTTGATTTGTTTGTTTTGCTAAACAACACAAAAGTTTTAGAAAGAATCTATTATAAGTGAACTTTAAAGTTTCCTCCTGCATAATCACAAATCATTACTGAACAATTTAACTTATTGTTGAGGATCGCATCCATTATTGTTACGTCATTTACACTTATAGTTGACAACGATAAACCAACAATCTCATATATTGTTTTAACAAAATGTCAGATGGTAAAAGGCCAAATAACAATATGCTAATTAGGCGGTTAAGTTAGGTTACCATAAAAAATGGCAATTTTCACGAACAAAATTTTAGCTGTACCATAGACTAACTCTAAGACCAGTAGGTCCCATACAAAAACGATTTTTTTCTTGGCTCAGTCAGTACTAGAACATCGTCCCAAGCTCGGTCCCAAGCTCAATAATGCACCCCTTATAATGAACTCACATGAACACACTCTCAAATACTCTGTCAAAATAACACAGCAAATCAAAACAAAGGCGCAAATATGTATAACAAGGTGCTGGCTTCAAGGTGTAATTCGGACCAAGGGGTTCTA
Organism: Aedes japonicus; assembly: GCA_034211315.2. Classification (NCBI taxonomy): domain Eukaryota; kingdom Metazoa; phylum Arthropoda; class Insecta; order Diptera; family Culicidae; genus Aedes; species Aedes japonicus. The sequence goes on from JASCZW010006103.1 coordinate 28,031, forward strand.
CAACAGTGAAACAATTTCAAATCGCTAGTTACATATTGATTGTTGGCTGTACTGTATGTCAAAAAGTTAGTATATAATCCAGACCGAGTGCAAACAATAATAAACCTTTCAATGACAATATGGCAAACAATAACAATATGTGTTAATGTAGAGGTCGTATGGTGAAAATGAAATTAAACTATTCGATAACAATAACATAAAATGTGATAATATATCTTATATTCGAAATACAGTTTCGACTATATAGCAAATTGTTTTTCGTTATGCGGGCTGTTTATTGAGGCAAAATCTTGAGTGGAATAATGGATGAGGAAAGTGATTCAATTAATAAGTCGTGACATGATATCACTTCGCAGCTTCAATTAAAGGCACATAAAGGCGGATTATGGAACCATCAACTTTCATATTCGAAATAATTTCAAAAGGAAAAACCTCTGCAGCCTGCCACTGTTACAGCTAACCATCGAGAGGATCCGAGAGATTGACGAGGGCATGTGGATCGTGGCCGAGAGAATTGATGTGCTTCCTGGATCCTGCCAATGTCATGCGCAAAAAAGGGATTAAGTATTTTCTCGATCCCACAACCGTCACATCCGCCACTGCCTGCCTGCCTTGTTGAATATACACCGTGAACAACTACCGTAGCCGCCACACAACACCCTATTCCAACATTACCGAATCTATGCATAACGATCGTGCAACGATCACATCTTCGGTTGTATACCCCACATTCTATTCCTATGTACATAGCCTTATTAGAAACAAGAAATCAGTGCTGAATTACAATTCAAACGAAACGGTCGATATCAGTCTCGCCTTTGTTTTGCTTACCGTGTGTGAAATATCACAATTCCCCTGGTGGATAGGGACTTTGTTGCTTTCGGTGGTGCAGCGGGAATAATTAATTACCCCTTCGGTGTTGGAGTTTTAGTAAGTGGCTATTTGACTTCAAGGGCGTCGTTTGAACCCTAGTTAAATGGCTGAAGAGCTAGGACAGCCTAACTTTGAAGAATTAAGTGCTTGTTTCCTGGACACAAAGGGCTTGTGGCAACCCGAGCTCATGGTCTGTACTCCCACGCGTGTTTTGTACCGGACTTCGTGCTTTTCGGTGGCTGCTAAGGCAGCGAAAAAAGACCTCCAAATCTGGACTTGTTCACGCTCGAACACGTCTCGATATTTGTTTTCGCAGGCGTACGCGAACTGCTGAAAAAGAGGATAAAGTAATCCTAAATATACAACAGTTTATAAGTATTCTCGCACTTACTTTCAGCGATTAGCATCTTGAGCTCCATTATTTATCTACCATCACTGAAAGTTGTTATCAAAAGTTTGGCAAACCAAAACAAATCAATCGCCGGGTTACCATGCGTAACCAAAACATAACGATTGAACTGTCAAATTACCGTGGCACACATGGGCACATATTTGCACCACGATCGAAACATCAGGACTCATCGTAACAATTCGAGGCACACTAAAAAAAATGGGCTCACGAGATATTGTGCTGAGTGACTCACCTCTTGGCTGAAACACTGTTTCAAACTATCACTAGTAAACGCGAGCTAATTCCTTTGAATTTCACTTTAAAAAGCTTCCCAAGAAACCACAAGCATTATATGATTGCACTTGTTCAACCCAAAATCAACATCGGTAATGCATGATCGCATCAATTCAACAGTTGTCAAGTAATAAAGCGTTATATAAGCTTGAAAAAGTAATGATGCATTACCAATGCAATAATGCTACTTTAGCAATGTCTTATGGCATTACAAAAGATATAGCATTTGTTCGATCTTAGTGGGGCCCTTTTCAGCTTTAATTCAACTTCAATGATGCACTAGACATAATGCATATGCCTTATATAGTATGTTAAAAAAGTTTATCCACCCCTTTTCACTTGGCACATTTGCTTAAAATAATCCACCAAAACATTGAAAAACGATTTTTAATATTAAGTTTATTTCTCAAGGTATAAAAAGAAAGTCAAATAACGATAATTTGATGTAAAAGCACAAATTTTTCGTGTCTGAGACCAAATATATAAGAAAACGATAAAAAACAATGAAAAAAAAGTATATCCACCATAGTCCTGAAAATCATTCAATATTTCGTGTGACCTCCCTGGCTTCAAGGACAGCTTGACATCGTCGTGGCATTGACTGGACAAGCTTAGCAGTCGTTTTTGGTGCGATTTTGTCCCATTCAGTTACAACAACTTGTCATAATTGCTGAATGCTTGATGGTTTGTGTTCCTGAACTTTAATTTTCAAAATAGATCAGAGATGTTCTATTGGATTAAGGTCAGGAGACTGTGCTGGCCACTCCAAAACATTGATTTTCTTTGCCTTAAACCATTGGGATACCAGCTTCGATGTGTGCTTTGGATCCCCATCTTGCTGGAACGTGTATCTCCGGCCCAGCTTCAGTTTGTGTGCACTTTCTGAAAGTTTTTGTTTCAGTATGTCCAGATAAACCTCCTTTGTCATTATTCCGTCAATGAATTCGAGTTCTCCAACGCCAGACGAAGCCATCGAGCCCCAAACCATGACTCTACCTGCACAGAAAATGATAAAAGCTAGTTAAGTTAGTTGAAAATTAATGATGTTGCAATAACTCACCTCCACCATGTTTGACTGTAGACATTAAACACTGGGTTTTCAGACTTTCACCGGTTCTACGCCGCTTTCGTGTGATACCATCAGACCCAAACAGCATTATTTTAGTCTCGTCTGACCAAATGATCTTTCTCCAATCATCGACTGTCCATGTAATATGATCTCGAGCCCACTTCAATCGTTTTTTGATGTTTTTCGCTGACAACCATGGATTCTTAATTGCCACTCTACCCTTCAGACCTTGTAGATGCAATCGATTTCGGATTGTTTGAGGTGTCACATGGATAGAAAATTCACTCTCAACTTGCTTTGCAATTTTTGGAGCTGACAAACCTCGATCTTGTTACGCCTTTCTGACGATAGCCCTGTCAATCCGGGAACTTGTCTTCGCCGGTCACCCTGATTGCTTTTCTGGTGTGAAAGAACCACTCTTTTTGTACTTCTGAACAATTTTGGCAACGGTATCTTTACGTATCTGAACGATATTAGCAATTTAACGGTAGCTTTTACCGCATTTGTGATGCTCTATGATAAGTTTTCGGATACTCAGCGAAATTTGTGCGTTTTTAGGCATTTCGAAACATGAGAACTCAAATTTGAATCACGAAAGCTTCTACACTACGAAAGGATAACTGTATGCAATGTTTACATTCGAAAAAGTGACAGGAACCGCTGAATACACGGCAAAATGGTACTAAACATGTTTGGGTGGATAAACTTTTTTTGCATGTTTTAATTCCCTTTTCTGTTGATCTTGGCATAGATTTTCAAGTGCAAGATTAATTCAAGTTTATTTAATGGTATAATGATGGGTACTATAAAATGGACCAAAAGCATAACAACACTCATTTTATCTATAGACACTCAAGTAATAGACCGGACAACGTGAGTCTGGCACAGTTGATGTATCCAAAACAACTGTCAAATCGTATGGGAAATGCGAGGAAATCAAGCATAACTTTTCAAATAGGCGTATCGAGCATTTGATCGGAACTGAGAAAAATGAGGTAGAAGTTCCAGATGATTTCATTAAATCCTATTTAACTTTACTTCAAGTTTTATTCGGTCTGTTCATTCTGTCATGGTTAAATAATATTAAAAGAAGTAAAAATCCTGGTTTTCATTCACTTTCACTCTATTTTTGAGATAATAAACACATACACCGGTTTGCCTCCATATCATACACATACACCATGTTAGATACGTCAGTGTGACATCTTGTTTGTAACATACATCGGATGGATACGTCGGTATTTCAGAACGTTTAGCACTTGCGTCATATCAGATACACCGGCTATAATTTTTAAGCGCAGATACGTCGGCTTGCTGTGTGGTGTATTTGAACTATTTGCATAACATTTAAAAAGATCAGATAGGGGAACGTCCATTAATTACGTCACGCAAAAAGTGACTTTTTGTAACCCCCCCCCCCTTGTCACGTTTTTTGTATGGACCTTCAAATTTTTTTGTATGGATCGTCACGTTTTCCCAAACCTCCCCTCCCCCTCTACCACGTGACATAATTAATGGACCTTCCCTAGGTCGCATATGAAATTTGGCGCAAATAACTGAATAGTTTTGATAACGTTATTTGACAATTGCCACTACATTATGGGTGTTATTAATGACAGAATAGAATTAAAAACTCGATTTGTTTACATTTGCGACATACGTCCTTTTGAAAAGTTATGCTTGAAATGTTTGTTTTGGATACAACATGGCGGCACGTTGTCCGGTCTATTACTTGAGTGTCTATAGTTGTCCGGGCTATTACACGGTCGTTTGAAAAAACCCATTAATGGGTTGAAAAAACACCAATTTTCGCTAGAAGTGCCTCTCCCCATTTAATGGGTAAACCCGATTTACCCATTAATGGGTAAAAGCACTGTATGCCACAAAATGGGTATTTATTCACCCATTGCAAAGAAGCAAGGTTCTCTCATAATGGGTAAAAAATTACCCATTTTTGCATATAGATTATGAAACAGTTTGGTAGATTATAAATTCATGGTTGTCATGGTGTTAAATGAATAAACGCAATAAATAAAAAAGAAAGTACTTGTACTTGTTTTTATTCAGGCCTTTTTTGATAAACCTAATACCGCAGACAGACGTTCAAGCTCGAACAAAAGAATTCAAATTTGTTGTGTAAAATTTCATCTAGCACAGTAGCGCCGCCTGTGAACTAATTGCTACATTAAAACTAACAGTTTGACTGGCAACCCATTTTTCCCTTACCAATCAAAACAAATCTGTGGCGCCATCTATTAGCTTATTGCTACTTGATATCTCGAGGGACGCCATATTTTTACACAGCTTAATGAGATGAAGTCGAACGTCTGTCTGCGCTAATACTAACCTAAATACTTTTAGAAATAAATCCACCAATCGAGCTTTCACATCCACGTTATTTAAGCTGTGTACATTAAAACATGTGCCGGCTGCGGTTCCAAAATGTTGATAGTAAAGTGTTGAGGTTATGCCTAAATTTGATGTGCTGATCCAAATCACCGAACGTATTTTCTTTGATGTATACACATCCATCAATAGGGTACACGGATAAAAATAATCATAACAAATGTATTTGAAAATCTAATAATTTTTTGCGATAACGATTTACAAATAATATCTACTCGATATGCTTATAAACTTTAAGAGGAAGTTCCAATAACAACTATCCCTCACTATAATGAATACCATATTTCCTTCCATATAGAAAGTATGTGTCAAGCTTATGATTTTTATCCCTCGTTTTGATGAGTACCATTTTTCCTTCTTTATAAAAAGTATGTGTCAAGTTTTGATTTCCATCCCTCATTATGATAAATAACATGTGCCGTCATATAAACGTTATTAAAACTTCTGCATCAACACCATACGAATTTTTTTATAATTTTTATTGAAACTACCTGTTAAAGTTTGTAAGCGTATCGATTAGATTAGTATTTGTAAATAGCTATGATAAAAAAAAAATTTCAAATACACTTCTTATGGTTGTTTTTATCCATGTTGAGATCGATTCAATAAATTCAGCCGCTTCGAATCCCAGAAACTGTATACCTGCGATATTTTAATAATTAATATATATATATATATATATATATATATATATATATATATATATATATATATATATATATATATATATATATATATATATATATATGGTAGAATAACGAAATATTTACACTTACTTTGTCTCATATCCAGGTGCTGAAATTCATCTTTTTTTAAGTTTATAATTTTGCCAAATATATGCCGCTTTCTATAAATATATAGGTCATTCAACAATTACATCAAGTGTCATATCACATATACCTGAAAAACCTATATACAGCAGTTCGTCACTTAAATGTATGAAAAACCTTCGAGCGCCATTTTGATTTTTTTTTTCAATCCAAAACCCAATCAAAAGTATGTGTCAAATCTAATAACTTTCAGTCATAAGTTGAGCCACATACTCTTTATTGGGTTTGAAAATGAAAAATATGTATCAAAATAATACGTTGCATGTGAAACACAAATAGAAATAATTTGATACGATATGAAATATATGTGACGGTAGCACATGAAAGGTATAGTTTTGAATAAATATATTCATTATTTGATTTTTTATCAGTGTAGGGATAACCTTTTATAATATTTAAAATCAATGAGCGTTTCAAACTAATAAGAATAATAATCCTTACCCTTCAGTTTTCCGTATGAATCTGTGATCAACTTCTTTCTAAGTTCCTCCATGATCATGTTTCCGTGATTTGATGTACACAGCTTAAATAACGTGGATGTGAAAGCTCGATTGGAGGATTTATTTCTAAAAGTATTTAGGTTAGTATTAGGTTTATCAAAAAAGGGCTGAATAAAAACAAGTACAAGTACTTTCTTTTTTATTTATTGCGTTTATTCATTTAACACCATGACAACCGAGATGACAACCATGAATTTATAATCCACCAAACTGTTTCATAATCTATATGCAAAAATGGGTAATTTTTTACCCATTATGAGCTTCTTTGCAATGAGTGAATAAATACCCATTTTGTGGCATACAGTGCTTTTACCCATTAATGGGTAAATCGGGTTTACCCATTAAATGGGGAGAGGCACTTCTAGCGAAAATGGGTGTTTTTTCACCCATTAATGGATTTTTTCAAACGACCGTGTATAGTGTGAAACGGTTATTCAGCTCTGTGCGCACTACGGATTGAACGTCATCCGATAAGCTTTCGTGTGAAGTACGACGGTACAAAGAAGACAAAGCAAAATATGAAAACACCAAAAAGGGATGAAAACTTTTTCACAACGAACGAAAGTCTTAAAAAGTTTTGAGCTCCAGTCTAGCGCCAGTTCGTACTGAGAACCCAAGAGGAATGGTCGTTGGTTCGGAACGGTTGTTAAAAGCGAATGTTGCGTAGAAGTGGTTGATATCCTGTTTATGTTGAATTCATATGGTACAATCATTGTGAATCTCATCATTCGTACAAAAGAAACTGAGTGTGTTAATTAATAAATATAATATACGATTTCCGCCACTTGTTAAAGACGAAGAAAACAAAAGGAAGTTTTGAAAGTGCTGTCAGATTCCAGAACCCTATGTTTGTTTATTTTGTTTTTCATCCAGCCATTCTTTAACGATAATAACAATCCTCGTTCGATTTGAATTCGATTCGATTCGATTGGCTTGTGAAAGTTTTGCTGGATTTGGGTTGCGATTTATGCAGTCGCCTACGTGTTGACACCACCAAAACGAAGAAAGAAAGTTGTTATTGCGAAAACTGCGGGTGAAGCAAAATATAATTTTGCCTCAGGAAAGAGTGATGTGTTGGTTTGGTTGCCGTGCCTTTGTATGCGCCATTTAAGTTTGCCTTTGCCCGGCCGCTCTGCTGGTAGTGGAGAATAACATACGGACGGGTAGGATTTGGAAGCAGCAAGCGCCTCGTCGAGTAGAATGAGTGGATTCCGCGAGCTTGGCATCGTCACACACTAGCAACCAGCATCAAGGCAAAAGGAGAAAAAAAAGTGTCTGTGATGGTGTACGGCATCTAACATATTATGAAGAAAATTATTCAATAGTTTCGTCATCGCAGTTCATTGAGCAAATAATACAGAAGCAGAAAAAAGCGTGAAACATTTTGCAGTAGCTGCGCTGTTCTGGGAGCCAATAGAAGAACCTACATGCAAGGAGGAGAGTGAGCGACCGGCGCGCAACAGAAAACACACATTCCACGAGCTCGCCGGGTTTGAAGCAATTCCAGTTTTCGGAGCTGACCGAAATTTGCGCTGAGCTGGTAAGTTTTTGCTTTCGTTTTCGCTGATAGAGTAGATTTTAAAGTTGAAGAACCTAATGCGTAGTCGCATTTACGTAACGTTGGTCAAAGAGCTGATTGTACTGTTGGTTTACATAGTTTCCACAGAAATGGATGAAACTGGGAGACCTTTCACCTCGCACATTACAGAGTCTTGTACATATTTTATTTCATATAACCATCGCATGATCATCTCTCGCATCGTTCAATTGCACCAGAATGTGAAAAGATGCTTTAAAAAGCAGTTCACAAACCGCACACCTTCGACCTGTCGCCCCATAAAAAAGCAAACCCATAATAACATAAGCCCTCAAACGGGTTCCTTCTACCCGCATTCGTCGAGCAGTAAAAGCAACAACAAAGGCAAAAAAGATAGGGAAGAACGAAAATAAACTCGATAACAACAGACTGTGCCAGACGAAAGAACGGACGAACATTTTATTTAGTTAATTCACTCGGTTATAAACTCCAGGTCTCGGGCTGGCTAGCAAAAGAAAACAAAACATAATCACAGAGCATCGCATTCGAATGCGCTCTCTCTCTATGTCGTGCATGCTGTTGAACCTCCTCTATATATTCGATGCTGTTTGCTGGCTCCCTTACCAGCAAGCGGTACAATAACCGGATCGTTGACTTTAGTTCAGGTTCTTATTGCCTACCTACTCTGGTACTGGTACTGGTTCTGCAACGCAACACCATTCGGGCGTTATGTGGCCAGATACGAGGTGGGCGCAACATCGTCTCAGATTCGGAACAAGAGAGGTTTGCAAACTCGCATGTTTTGTAAATAAATACAACGGCACTCGAAATACATTAACGAGAGATGCTCGTGAATTGCTGATAAGTATCGGATAATCGTTGTAAGAGCTGTAAAAGACGTCACTTGCTTCCGGTGTAGATTAGAGTTCGACATGGGAATAGTTTTGTTTTGTTTAATATGCATAAGACAAGTTTAAAAAACTGACCAGTCTCGTATTCTTTCGTACGTCGGTCAAAGTTCTTATCGTTCTTTGTTGCTTTCCAGCTGAGATAACTTCCGTATGTGACTATGGATAAAAATAAAACTTGACCAATATGTTCTTCAGTTACGGATAGTATTGCACTTCCGGCTACGATAAAAATTTGGGAATTACCAAAGGACCAATGACTGCTGGATGCATGTTTCTTACTAGCGAATGCTTGGAAAATATTGTTGCATAGTGCATTATGTTTTGTAGGTCATATTCACTTCTCTCAATACATACGAGATCGATTTTATTTTTGGTTCTGCTAAGTTGGAGACTTAAACCTTATAAATAGTCGTTGTTCCCCGTACAGCTAGAGATTCCATAAGTAATTTCTCTGGGCTTATATTCTGTAGCTACCTTTAAACAGGACTCCATATCATCATACGATTGATATCTACAGACCAGCTAAGGCTTAAAGTTACTGATTCTACGGTAGAATCCTCGAAATAATGACATTTTCGAAAAAGTCTATCTAGTTCCCATCCACATAACTATGTACACATTCTACACACTCGACAGAGGGTTATTTTTACGACTTCGGAATTCGCATCTGGTCTTTGGTATAACAGATTTCAGCTCTATATCAGGGCAGACTGTCTGACATAGCTTTGTTATATAAAAATCTGAAGCAACATGAGATAAACGAGCCGAACAACATTTGTTGTTAATTTCTGAAACTTAAGAAATTGAGAAACATAAATATTTGTTACCATTTTTGACACTTGCCTTAAGTGTTTCTTAAGGTTTCCAAACAGAGTTGAATGAAATGATAATCAGTATCTCATGCTATACTGTTCATCTGAATTTCGTCACTAATGATCTGCCCTCGGATCTGCTTATACAAATTGATAAATAAACTCTCGTATATCTTAAAAACACGCTGTGAAAGTTTGATTTGATCTCGTTGAAAAAACGATCGATCTGCCGAACATGAACAATGGGCAGCTATACAACAGCAGTTATAGAAAAATAGATTAACGCACCGAAAAACAATCAACTGAGTAGTATCCTGCATTTATGGACGAATCTAGGTTGATGAAAAAGACACCGAGTGGTGATAAATCTGACGGCTCCCATGTTAAAGTATAGGACGAACATTTTGAAATGCTTTTAATAAATTTAAATCAATGATATTCCCGACACTTTGGGTTCCATTTATGTTTGTATCCTAAGTCCACATTGGTTCCAACGGATGTACATTTGTCCTCCGATATTATGAGCAACTGTCTTGAAAAGCCAGGGGCCGTATTTTGGATCTCTAAACGAAAAACTTTTTCTCACAAGCGTTCGTACAAAAAGTCGTTCGTTTCGAGATCGCGTCGACCAGAATGCATTTTCGCTCTGTAAATCGTCTTAAGAGCATAACTCTCGGCCTTAACCTCTAGTAGTTTGATCGTGGATCGATCGAGTCACTTCGGGTTACTTCGATTGTGAGCAGGGATGCCAGATAGATTTTCAAAATGTCTGTAAGGAACATTAAAAAATGTCTGTATTTGTCTGAATTACGAATTTTGTCAAGAATATGGGTGATGTCAGCATTTTATTTGAGAGCAAGGTGAAGAACGATTATTTCGTGAAAATACGGTTAATTCACACAATCTAATACATTGGTTTCGAGAGCCTTATTCATTAACTTTTTATATTTTACAACTATCACAAACTTTCTGGAGAATCTATTATTTTTAAGGAGTTTTGGTCTCTAAAACCTTCATGATGCTAAACGGCAACGACTGGCAGAAGACCGGATACTTTACGTCCTCCACTAAGAAGGTAAGCGTTGGCGTTAAATATATCTTCCATTCCACGTTCCCGAAGTTTCTGTGCTTTCTGTGGCTGACGATCAGCGAGAAGGTAATGTCCAATTCATTTCTCTTTCCGTCGTGGCTTGCGGTTAACGAGGAGATATACAGTACGAAATGCTTGCCGGAATTGTCCTCCTTTATCAAGAAGTATCTCACGAAAGATAATGTGATCCCTTGGGGGTGGAGGAGGGGGGGGGCTTTCGTCAGCCCATTAAATCAAGAGATCACTGGAGCCGATGGACCTGCTGAAAATAAACGTTGTATTGAAGACCGGCAACAGTCCCAACGTCCCCCGATTGCAACCGATGTAAAATGTTTGGTCGAAATTCGAATGGAGGATCTACTTCAATAATTTCTTGCTCAAAACGAAGAAGCTAAGACAAAGAAAGCGCTGCCGAAGCCCATATTTTTATCGGCCATGGTTAAAGTTTAACTCAACTGCTTTACGGCCGTTCGGCTAAGTGTCGAAGAATTTTTGTAAAAAGCTAAAAAAACAGGATTTATGGAAACATTGATCCATTAAATTATCTTTTGTAGCTAAATTAGTCAATTTTTTTTTTTAAATAAATACGTTATCTTTATTTTTTTAAGTACTGGAGATCATTCAAATTAAAAATAAACTCAAGTCGGAGAATTTTTTAAAGTTTTTGGAAACTTAAGCCTAATCGATGCTTAATTTAAGCTCATTTACAAAACCTTCCGTAAGTTTGTTACGTATTTAGTTTTCTTTAGAATTTTAATTTTTGAAAACTTGTATAATGATCTGAAGTTTTCTTAATCTGTTCTAATCGTTTTCTTTAACTTTTATTATGAAAATGTTTTTCACATTCCTTTGCATTTATTTAATAGTTTAAATTAAGTATTGTATTAATAATTTTATTTAGCTATTTATTAAGCAAGAAAAACTTGTGAACAGATAGCCTGTGGCACCTGTTTCACGAGAAAATAGTCGTTGAAAATCAGCAAAGGTTCTACAGTATTAGTACAGAAAAATTGCTTTTTCTTTTTACTTTTTTAAATATTCTTGAATTATAAATAAAATCAGCAGATTTTCTGGAATTTTAAAAGAAGTTTTTATTTCAATTACTCGATTTTAAGAATTCTTTGAAAAAAGTATCAAATCCTCTACATTCCAAACAAATCGTCAATTGTTGATTATCTGATAAGATTCCTGAATTTCTTTAAAAATTCCGGTAAGATAAAAAAAAATTGAATCGTTTTCTGCATTGAATAAACTTGCATCATAGCTTACACGAATACAGTCTAATAGAGCTCTAAAAAAGTGTCAAATATGTTGATACTTCAGCAAATTTTCATTGCCTTTTTTCTATGTTGGAAACGTTAATTTATGAAAGCATTGAAATCTTTCCTGAACATCTGATCAATCTTAAACAAAGACTTGAGATTTAACATTAATTTCAGTTCGGATAAAACCTTAAACTAATAACATAAATGACAGCTTACATGCAGTACATAGTATTTTCATTACACTTTACTTATTTTTATATGCAATCAATTAATTACTGTTTATTTCTAACATTTTCAATTGTTTTAAGTACGTCTAGTCCAGCAACAGGAAGCTCTATTATTACAAATTCAAAGTTCATTAAATAGTTTGGCATGTACTTTGTATAAAACGACGAAACACTCGATTCCTCAGTTCGACTTGATGAACTTTCATTAAGTTCATAAAGTTACAATAACTTTTGAAAATATACTGTTTTATTTTGATTTGATGAGCGGTGCTAAAGTTTTAAATGTTTAAGCTTAGCCGTTTTTAACAGTCCCTCTTGTACCAGTACTTGTATTTAGTGAATAGTGAAGAAGAAAATGGATATAGTTCTCGGCTCCAGAAGTACCAGTGGTTCCAGGGTCGGTCTCCAGCTTAATTAATCACCCCTAAACATATAATTTACATCCAACAATCTCTCAAATATTCTGTCAAAATTATATAGCGAAAAAAATACGAAAACAAAGATTCTAGTACCGAAAAGCGCAAGAATGAATTGCATGATGCAAGGTGTATTTGGACCTAGGGGTTCCAAAGCAATAAGCCAATTTGAAATCGCTAGTTTCCTATTGATTGTTGCTTGTACTATCCTTTTTCTTAAATTAATTTTAGTACGGACATCAAGTATCAGTAGGACTTCAAACTGAACCTTTCTTAAAGGTAGTAAGGCTTATTTTTTCATGTGGTCTTTCGTTACAACAAGGAACTAGGATTGATTCACATAGAAAATAAAACGGCCCTGCAAAATAAAATATTACAACATTTGTTCATCTTTAGTAATACGATTAGTTAATGTATTGGTATCTCTGAATCGAATGGACTGTAAATGAAGTTTTACAAACTACATTCTCTGCGTAACTGAATAACTGTCAAGTCATCGATCAGCTATATACATAATAGAAGAAATAGTGAAGCTCCAAAAAAAGTTTTCGCTAATTTTCAAATATTTAAAATTTTGACTTAACTTAAGGTCTGTTTGGATGCAATATCTGTATAATGTCTGTAATAAGCATCAGGTATCTAAGTTTGATCAAATCTCTGTTTAAATACAAACATGTCTGTATATCTGGCAACCCTGATCGTGAGAATTATAATTTCAAATGTTTTCATTCTGCCACTTTTTCCTCGCGTTCAAGACGCAGTCAGTGGATGTCATTTGATCCATACACCGAAAATATCATATTTCACTTAGCTACTACTGGAAACACAAGTAGATATTTTCCAATACTAAAATAAGTGATTTACATGAACATCACATAGAAAAAGAAATTCTACTTGATAAATCCTTTTTATTTCACTTGTTTATTTGTGAGGCTCAAGTGCCATAGGCATAACGCAACCGAGTTCATTTTCATTTTTACAAGGACAATAAATTACTACATAGGTTAATTTTGGAAAGCCGGAAAACTCGCGGCTTGGTCGCGGTTAGGGATTACAATGATTCGGGTAGGAATGAGGAAGCAGGAATCTTAACGTTGGCTTTCAACAGCAGATTGGCGATGCGATATTGTTGCTGTTGATCTGGCGCAGATGTTGCGTTGCGCTAAGCACCATCGATAGAAGAATTTAAAGATCTTCGTCGGTGGGTGCATTATCCTTGATAGGGAGCACGCAGATTTTGGACATAGCTCGTGTGAACAATCCGTTCTTGGTACGTTCGTTTACAACACGGACGTTTCCATCTGAACCGGGGAAGATTTCGCTACTCTTCCCAGTTTCCACCTTTGAAGGAGGCAGCGAAGTCCTCCTTCACCAATACTACATAGCGGCCGATCTTAATATTGCCTACGCCGCTTTTTAGTCCACACTTGGCCCCATTGGGTGCAAGTCACGAGTATAGTGGTCTCTCCATTTCCCGCCAAAGTTTCTGTACGAAATCTTGAGATTACCGCCATGCTGGACAGTCGATTTACCGGTACCTCCTGGGAGATCTGGTTCCGGAATTCGCCATGGTTAGGGCCTTCCGACAAGCGTAGCGTTCCTCGAGTTAACGCTTCGTAATCATTACGGGTCGTTGCTGAGAGGAGTTAGCGGACGCCGGAATGTGGCTCGCGGCCACTTGCCGAACGATGGTAGGTAGCTGATCGTAACGCCTTAACTGCTGATTTCCGACAACCTTGCGAAAATGACCCTTAAACGATATTACAGCGGCCTTCCTCATAGTTCCGCCGAGATTGGGCGACCGAGCTGGTATAAACTCGAACTGAATATATCTTCGGCTGTGTGGATTACGGTATGCTGATTATGGTTCAGGAGAGACGTAGTTCTTCTAGTTCTTTAGGCCCCAAATTGGTGGCGTTATCGCACATGACCACTTGCGGTTTCCTCGAATAGCGACAAAGCCTTTGAGCAGCCAAGAAAGCTTGTGTTGAAAGATCCGCTACAACTTCATGGACGTCCTCGTTGCCAGGCACACGAAAATGGCAACAAAGCATCACCGAAACGCTACGACGAACTGATATTTGAGTAAATGGACCACAGATCTACACCAACATTCAGGAATACGGCTGCATGATTGACTGGCCGACGGAAGATCTGCCATTACTTGTTCGTGAAAGGTTGGTTTGCCCCGGAAACACGTTACGCACTTGTGACAGATCGTGCGGGCCAGAACTTTTCGTACAAATGACTTAGCAGGAGAGCTGCAGAGCTCAGCCGTGGTGTGTTAAGGCCTTCTTCTTCCGCTTTAAATCTTCCAGTTGCGATCCTTGACTTGGCAGTAATAAGCCGAACGGTTACTTCCCCGTCGACTGAAATACAACGAAGGTAAATACATGTTTCATAAGCTGCGTTAGATGCTTCGCAAGACCCATGTAGCTCTTCCGTGACTAGATCTTGAAGGAAGGAGACCCAGCGGGGTACGGTGAGAGTGTCGAATTCCGCAAGGTTTCTTCGAAATTTATTCCACGTACTCTGAAGCTCTTCCGGTAGTAGCTCGTCACAGTCACACTTCTGCTTCCATAGAGATTGAAGAAATTTTTTTGCTTGGACGATTACTGGACCAAGTGGATCAAAAATCTTTGCTTATTCTGTCACTTTGTCACGTTCACTTTCACTTTCACTTCACTTACACATAACCTCACTTTCTTTATACTATTACTTATTACTGGTATCACCGTGATTAAAAATGAACTCCGTGAGGTTGAAGTGATAGTGGAGTGAAAATCGTGGTAGCCCTCAGAAAATCTACGGTTTGCGTCACCATTTTCTGTGCCGTGGCAATAATAATAACACCGAGTTCATTCGGTTCGTCACTTCGGATGAACTCATCCATATTTTTTCACTTGGGTGACATTCGTAATAAGGTTTTTTGTTTTCGCTTCGTTTTCACCGTGGAGTGAAAACCGTAATAAACCCCTCTGCAAATTTGGACCATTGAAAACAAAGATATTTCATTTCACGAATTTCTCGACATCATTTCGAAAAAGAAGAGTCCTCCTATCCGATAGAATAACATAAGTAGACTTTGTACCGCGCTGAAATTACGGAAGAAGCTTTTTTACTTTTGTCAGTATGTTCCTTTTGAATTATCTTCGTAGATAAAGAGTGTACTCGGCAAAAAATTAGACATACAACTACAACAATGGTCGCTAAAAAATATTTTTTTTGGCAAGATTTTCTTCACTTTCAAAGAATAAGCTACAACATAATGGTTAATTAGTTTTGAAAATCTCCTCTGCATACCCTTGACACCACTCATAAGGTTTTGGGCAATAGACCGCAGGAAGAGTAGCAGGCGTTTCTGGAGGCACTCGTCTCGGTAGATTTGCTCATTCGTAGTACCCGTTGTGATGTAGATCAAAGATGCTGTAAAGAACTTAGGCAAATACTCTTTTTAAGACAAGAAGTAGCTGATGTAGCACATGTGATGTCGGCATTAAAGCACCCAAAAATTTAAGTTGGAGATAAGTTTTTCACCATGAGAGATTTGTAGAAAGCTCAACAACGAGCGTATGTGGCTGTAACATCATTATTCGTTAAAAATGTTTTCCGATATCAGGCTAAATCAGGGAAAAGTGGAAAATATAGTGCTATTCTCGAAACGTTATAAAAGACGATTTCTTACTCCAGTTATTCCAGTTAGTTTAGTTTTGCCGATTTTTTTTAATATCTGAGGAAATAGTCGAGGCAACCATGCCATGGCAGAAATCCCAATTTTGCGTCCTTACACGAACCAAAGAAGTAACCATTTAAACTAAAATTTATGTTATTAATTTAAACTAATTTCGTTATATTTAGTCATATGCATCATGCAATCTTCATGTTTATTTTAGGCAATTACAACGAAAATACCTTTACAAATTGCTATCAAAACAATGCTTAATGCTTTATTTTCCGGGAAAATATCAGTTGAAACTATGTTTGGATATATTTGATGCCATGCGTGTTTCACTCCGGCGAGACAATAATTCCGGAGCAATTTGCGATAAGGGCGAACATGCAGAATGTAAACAAAGGGGAAATGATGATTGTAATATTGCAAGTAGAATTTCAAACAGTAATTTACGAATTAACGAATAAATTCAAATACAATATAGCATACAGACAGAGAACAAAGCTAGTTTCTGATTCATATATAGTGCTGATGGAAATCCGTTCGTTATTCATTGAAATTTGCACATTTTTAATATTCGCCTATAAATACTAGGATGTTGGATTACGCCATTTTCAATGCTGGCCCCACAAATACTGGAAATAAAGGTATCGCCCTATACTATTCGCCTATGTTTTACATTTTCATAGGATTCGCCTTCCACTTTTCGCCGTTGTTTTGATTATTTTGTAGGTATCGCCTTTTACTTTTCGCCGTTGTTTTGATTTTTTGTCAGTATCGCCTTTTACTTTACGCCATAAGTTTATGTTTCTGATTCAAATTACGCTCTTTCACTTTGTCCCTGGGCATTGGAAAACCTTGTGGTAGATTGGAAACTACCAGGTCCCAGGGCTTGGACTGGATCTTTACCCAAACGGGAAAGATGCAAACCAGTGTTTCCAGGGGTGATGTGGACCAGAAGTGCATTTGAACCCACTAGTAGTAGCATTTTCACTTTTAATTTGACAACTTTCCTTATTTTCATACAATATAGAATTTGTATAATTTCAATAATATTACTACCACTCAAAGAATCGTCTACTTTTATTATAACTGAGTTTTAATATGGGTCTGCAATTTTCTGGAAAGCATCACCACACAGATTCTACATTTGGTCTGGCTGTTGTTGGCAGAGGAGCGAATATTTTTGTATACTTCTAGAACGAAAAAGAAATTATGCAAGAAGGATCAGCATGGCGAGGCTTGGAGCCTGATGCAAATCCGAGTCTCATGGCGACGCAAAATGGACAGGCAGGCATCTTGGCCTATGGTTGGAACAAGACCAAGTAGCCGAGCAAGAAAGACCTACGTGGACGAACCACATGCATGCGAGTATCATCTAAGGCGGTATGTTCCCAACAAATCAAAAGTAATAACTACAGTGTGGGTAAGTAAATCAGTTAATATTTCCAAAACTACATACACATCATACATACAAACATAACTATATATTAAAAGACCGCCCACAAATACCCATGTCCAACAGAGCAGCTTATTTTCCCGATGAGTGTAACGTCAAATACTTTGTTCCATTTGGGAGCGAAGAATATGGGAGATAGCTATTACATTATCACACCTGTACTATATGAAATTGCGCAGATACCAAAAACTGCACTGACACGAATATCACTAACAACGTAATGACACGGATAAAGTACAAAAACACGGACTTTAAAACAAATACCTGGACAACAAAACGCGTACACACTGACTGATACTGAATCCCAAAAATTTTCAAGAAGATTATGTGAGCTGATTTCGAAAGCCCGGTGTTTATTTGGTCACCATAGACTAATCCTTCCGGCATAATCACTTGAGAGTTTTCAAAAACCAACCCCGATCATTGCAATCCTATGGGGATAAAAAAAAATCATGCACATGGGTTATCGAAAAATCAATGCAAAAGTATAGTTGATTTTAAATGAAATGTTATTGATTGAATTGTACTTTTTTCTACGCGTTTGGTCTCTTTTAGGGCTCTGTTAGATAAATGGTCTCTGAAGTTCCTATTTTTCAGAAACTCATTCGCAACTGCTGCCAGTTCTTAGAAGCATTCTGGAACCTATCACTTACAATATATTAATCGTAATCTCTGTTTTATTTCTGTTTTATTGTATTATCTTTTTCGCTAGCTATGTGACGAACGAAACCCCATATGACGAGAGGCCAAGCAAATTAGGCAAATGTTCAACGATATACAACTTTTTACAGAAAAAACCTGCCCACACCTTTTACCTTCCCATAATAACTGAGCAGCCGGTTTACCACAAACCACGCAGAACTTAATTGACCTCCATGGGTTAAAGATGCTGTGATGCTCACTCCCCTTCCCTTCCCTGATGTATTATGGACGATGTGAAATTTCGCATCGGTGACCTGGCCCTCGACCCCCTTGTACATCACAAAATGAAAATGAAAATGAAATTACGCCTTTCACTTTGTCAACAATCAATATGGCGTAAATCGCAGAGTAAATTGTTTTGATTACGAGATAACTCTACGCCCTTTGCAAAAACAACATTTAATAAATAAAATTATAGCACAACCAGAACAAAAAGGTCAAAACTCATGATTTAGATGTAATAATGATGCATTGCATTGAAAAACATTTTGTTTATATTTTGCATGTACGCCCAAATCGCAAATTGCTCCGGAATTATCAACATCCAATTCGAGCTTAAATTTCACCCGCGCTACCTAACCTGAAAACCAGAATCCGACTTTCCTTGACCCACACAACAGGTTCATTCGACAAAAGCGGTTTGAGAACAAAGCCCATAAAAAAAAGTCAAACAGGCTCAGACAGAATGCATTTCCATGTGAATACACAGCTCGAAAAGAAGAAAGAACAACATTAAAATTCTTTCCCGGTCCTGTTCTCCATTCAATGCATCGACGACCGGTCGTAGGTCATTAACTTTTTTATCGTACACCTTTTGTGCGTTGTCCGAGTTCTTTTTTATGATGGGATTCCATGTTTCGTTCTACCAACAAATGGCGACACACCTTCTCGCTTCGGTTGAAAAAAAAAAACGAACATTTCCACGCTTGCCTACACTGTAACTAACTCTCAGACGCTTGTCACTCACACTAACCAGAGCTTCCATCCTTCGTTTCGCCAATGGTGAAGATAACAAACAAGATAAGATACTAAGAAAATTGCGCATGCATGCGTTTTCTTCTCATTCAGTCGTTGATATCCCGTGGAATCATCCGGAACCGGTGCTGCCTCAGAGATGGAGTTCTTGCTGGGAGGCTTCTCGTCCTGCTGTGCCGTACTCTTCACGAATCCGTTCGACGTGTTGAAGACCCGTCAACAGCTGGAAGGGGAACTGCTGGCCAAAGGAAGCGTCAAACATCGTGCCTACCGAGGTCTGGGACAGTCGATTGTCACGGTGGTAAAGACCGATGGATTACGAGGCTTATACAAGGGCTTACCTGCTGCTGCTTTGTATCAATTTGCGATGAATAGCGTTCGACTCGGCACTTACCAGACGGTGGATAACCTTGGTTGGACACGTAGTGATAATGCCCTACTGACGCCGTTCTTATCAGTTTTTTGGGGAGGCGCCGCTGGAGTGATCAGCGCGTCGGTTTCATGTCCGATTTATGTAATCAAAACACAAATGCAAGCCGTTAGCAGTGGGATCTACACGGCGAAGTTCCAACATCGGCACGCTGGAGTGGTGGCTGCATTGCAGAACATGTACCGTGAAGGTGGATTCAAGGGGCTGTACAGAGGCTATACAGCCCATATGGCACGGGTTGCAATGGGATCCTCGACTCAGATGTCCTCCTTTGCTGCGTGCAAAGGCTTTTTCGTGCAGTACGAGGTATTCCAGGAGTCGGTTGTGCTGACAGCCTTGGCAAGTAGTACCGTGGCAGGATTTTTCACTTCGGTGCTAATGTCACCATGTGACGTCGTCACTACCCGGATGACCAACCAAGGTTTGTCGCGTTTGTTGTGGACGGCTGCTAGGAGATGGGCAATGTAATATTCCTTATCTATCTATTTCGTTGTAGGCGTTTCGTCGGACGGCAAAGGATTGCTGTACAAGAACATCTTTGATTGTTTTGTGAAAATCTACCGATCGGAAGGCCTTCACGGGATGTACAAAGGATTCGTTCCGCTGTATGTGAGAGTAGTTCCGCACACGGTTTTGAATCTGACGTTTTGGGATCTCTTCAAGAATCTGTACGATCGGTATTCGAAGGGGAGTAAGGAGATTTTGTAAGGAGATGCTGGTATTATCAAAAGCACAAATCGCAGATCTGAAGGCAGCGGCAATTGTAACAATGACTTAAATATAGAACACACACTCACAACGGACGGATTTTACTGGCCACCATATTTGCAGAAGTCCTTGGAAACGGAATGAAAACAAATGTGTCAAACCATCAGGCTGCTGAGATCTTCAAAAATTTCAATTGAAAATAACACACAGGTAGCCAAGACAACAGACAGCACGTAGATAAAGAACAACGAATGAATGGCTGTACTCGTACATGCTACGAAGCCGAGTCTATGATTACTGTCATCGCATTGGGTAAACAGAAGGCCTATTATCGTTTGCTCCACACACAATGAATCTCCATTTGCATTCGTTCGCACCACCGACTGATTGCCTGCCGGGTGGGTACAAAGTGATAAGTACGTGTTCTAAGTAAGTTGCAGTACGGCTTATCGCTATTCTTTTCATCTCGAAAATGACGACGTAAAATGATGAGGCGTAGCCAAGTTTGGAAACAATGGTGGGTTCGGTTATTCTGCACTTTACATCAACTTCAAGCACCAACATGAATAACTACATAATCGATTGCCTCATGGCTAATGCCCTGACTATGAATAATATGTTTTTGAATGAATTAATAATTGGCCGTTTCGGTCCATAATCAAGCGATAACAGAATGGTTTAGTGTTTTTTTTTTTTTGAATATCATCGTATTTTGCAGTCATGTGCGGATGAATGTGACTCCGGTGACGCTTCATTTGATGCATTCTTATCACCTATGTGTGTTGGAACAAAGCATTCTCTCACAGTTGTCAGAATGCGATTGACGTTCGGATTCACTGCCAAGGTTGCGCATTATTAATGTCGAGTGAGGTACAGTTATACTCGCAACCGGCAATCAACCGGACCGGGATCGGATTGAATGGATTTTCCATGACGTGTACATGTAATTTCATTCCCCCGTACGAGAATGGATGCAGATAGAAGAGAAAGGTTCCTAGGGTTAGATAGACGGGTGTTTTTTCATTCGTTCTTGGACATGTTAATCATATTTACCAATCGATTGGTTCGTGGATTCAATGTTAGCACGTGTCAAACCCACGACAATACTGAATAATTTTATCGCATTAAGGTAAGATAAAATATCAAATTTAATGACCTTCCGTGATTATTAATGAACAAGCCTTCAGTTTCTCGCAGACTAGACTGGCTTTGGACTTGTCACCCACTGTTGATTAACGGCCAACTGAACATTCAGCTTCTGCACCCAGACTGCTGTGTGTGTTTAACTATTAATGATGCATGATCAAGCAACTGTGGTTTGATACAAATTGACCTAGATGCAGCTGTAACTCAGTAGATAATACTCCCATATGATCACAGAAAAACCCCTAGTGACTGGACTAGCGACCACCATTTTTCGAAATTATGAGTGCTACCCGCTTCTAGAATTTATTTATAAGCAATCCGGATAAGCGTGAATGGTGAATTATCTCGCTCCCCACAGAAGTTGCGTCCTTCTGTGGGAAGAATGAGAAAAGCATACGGGACGACTCTTGAATGGGCCCGGGTTTCATGAATCACTTGAGAGTAGATATCACTAATGGCTGCATTTCTTGCTGTGCAGAAGGGATTCCTATCGACGTCAGAGTACAGCGAAAATAAGCCATAATCAGTTATGACTTCATTTTGAACGGAAAATGTGATTTGTTTGTTCATTGTGCATAAACTGATACTGAACTCCGTCATTCTTACCACTGGCTGAAGTAGTATTTCGTGTAAGAATAACAAGATATGAAGAATCCTGACCGTCTTTGGAGGAACATGTTTTGAGAAGGACTTTCTTTGTTGGCATTTTCTCGGATACGAGTCATGAAAGAGAAAGTTTTTGAAAAGGTAGACGCTGCCCTGGACGCATAACCGTCCTACGTTGCAAAATTTGTAGTTGAGAAAAAGCGTTTTAAGTTATGCGTCACTATTGTGTAGGGCTGGTAAGATTCGTGGTAAAACTCACAAATTTATGAGTGGCATTTGAAGATGTGGCTGAGTTTCGATGTAATCTGTGGTATTAAAACAATAAGATTATTTTGTATGTAAAATACGTGGTGAAATATTCAGTGGACTGATATGCGTAGAATCTGCCTTGGCAGAAAATTCTATGCATATCAGTCGCACTGCATGATGGCTGATGACTCGTTGGCGATAGAATTTACGTTTTCAAATACACATTCCATGTGCATTGCTGTTTATGCTCCTACCATGATTCTGATTATTTTTTATCATCATTAAAAACACAGTTCTATCAAATGCAAATGGTGCTTATATAGACAATTTAATTTCAATGTTTCATGTCAAAATCATTGTTAAGTTTACATATAAGCCCCTTATCAATGTTGGAGTGTCGAGTAGTCCCTACAAAGAATATTGTAAACTTAAATCAATTTTGTTTTCTAAGATCTCTTAAGAAATGTCGTAGTGGACTTTTATGCCTAGAATTACAACATGGGACAATCTAACTTGATGTTTTTTTTGATACCAAACTCAGAACAGTATATAATTTTTTGTTTGTATCCAATAGTATAGTTAAAAAATTAGGCATATATTGAAAAAGCTGCAATTTGACAAAAAGCAACATGGGACAGTTATGCGTAGAACGGCAGTAGATCGAAGGAGTTGTTTTTTCGATGAAATTTTTTATACCTACGGATTATCGCTCGTTCTTTGAAAGAGTTAGCTAAAGATCTCTGTTGAAGTTCAATTAAAAGTGCGAATGATGTGGTAGCTAAACGTCGGTGCAGCGTTGTACAATACGTGTTTATTCTTCCAGTTTCGATCAAAACTATATTGTGCGCTATATTAAAAAGCTGTGCTTCAATTCGTCATGGAGTTTTCAAAAGCGCAAATGTCATAGGCGTAGCCAGGGGGGGGGGGGGGGCAGAGTGGGCCGTTGCCCCCTCCCCCCTAACTTATGATTTTAGTTTTAGAATTTTAAAGTATGTTTGAATTTTTATTATATATTTTTAATGTTTTTTAATGTTTTGCCTTAATTTTTTTTAGTCAGTTCGTTTATTTGTTAGGCTCAGGCGTGTGTAACACTTTACGGAGCCGATGTTTAAAATTGTTGTTCACAAAATAAACGATATTAGTAAAAGTGGGATGCCAATTACTCGTGGCTAGCTCAAGGATAATGGGTCACATTATCATTTGGAAAGGGCTAGGTAGGTATCTTATTTAAGCCATTAATTGCGGCTTTTGGGTGCGACATCTACAGAATCCTCGATCCCTGTAGTCCCTTTCAGGAACTAAGCCGCAGATGGGTGACCACAGCTTGCTGGGCAGGTACAAGTAGCACGGAAACGAAAGGACTGTAACTGGGACACAATGACAGGGAATTTACCAGAGTGAAAGGGAGGGGGTAATAACATTACACTCTTAGAACAGACAAACAAAGGAATTCGTAAATCGCTTGCATGTAGGGTAGATCACGCATACCCAAAACATCTCTTATCTCACGGAAGGGTTGTCTACCTCGGGCCACTAGGGTATCCAATAGTCGTGCTCTGGAGGCATCATTATCCGGGCAATGCCAAACTGCGTGAGCGATGTCATCATAAATAAATGTCAACGTTCAACCTAGAGCTCTTTGAAACAATATGATGCTGAGACTACCTCTCCGCCGTACTAACTACAGCATGAACGGGGTGCCATCGTCGGATTACAGTGAGTATTCAACCGGGCTTCTCATCTGTTCGACTTTCACAATTCACGCCAGATGCTGCGTCGGCGATTTACCACGTTTTTCAACGTTGCTTCCGGTGTTGAATAACTATATGACCGTTTTTATGTACATGTATTTTTATTATTTGACCCTACGCTTTAAATTAATTTATTTTCAACATCATTGGGCCATATTGAGCCTGTTGATGTCAATAACAAGTAAATAAATAAATAAATAACCGGTTCCGCACCTACATAAATTGCTATCGATGAGGTTAATGCTGTAGAGATGTGCGTCTAGCGAGTAGTGGTTGGACATAAGTCTTGGCATCACACGAATGAAACCGCGACTTACATCCAGACCTTTGAACCACGATCTCGACGAAACATTTGGAATAATGGAATGTAACCACCGCCCAAGAGAATTACTTGTCCAATCGTTTTGCCAACTTTGAAGAGAACTCTGACGTACTAATGGGAAAAAATCATCATGTGAAATTCTTCTTTCAAAAATCTCGCCTTCTTGTGCCACCTTTGCTAGAGTCCGCCTTCTCATTGCCTGGAATTTAGCAATGTGAGGGGACCTATACAAAGGTAATCCTAAATGATCTTTCGACCAACGCACACATCTGCTACCTTATTTTTGAAAGAAAGTAAGGTGAGTGCCTCACTGTTTTCATCGACTGCAAGGCCTCAATAGAACTGAGACTATCTGAGAAGATGAAATAATGGTCTATGGGCATGTCGGAAACTATCCCCAATGCTGCCAGCTCAGCAACATATACGGAACAAGGTTCCTGAAGTTTCCGGAAGGCAGATGAGTATTTATTGTAGACACCGAAACCAGTAGATCCATCAATGCGCGACCCATCAGTGAAAATTCTTCTATTGCAATTGACATGTTGCTACTTTTCACTAAAAATATGGGGATTTAAAATTGGTCGAAGTTGATCTGGAACACATTGAATAGCCTGTTTCATGGAGAGATCATAATCAATGGAGGAACTGTGATAAGTGAAGCGTACACTAGGAGAATTATAGCAAGGAAGACCTCTGATGACATATAGTTAATATAGATTCCCAAGAACCTAGACTGGGTGCTCAATTCGAGCATTTCTACGAAGTTTTCAATCACAAGGTTGTTATTGATTCGACACTTTTTTCAGTATTCTAGATGAGAGCTCCCAGAAGCAGTTCTGTAAGGGTTTTACTCCTGCCAGAACCTCCAGGCTTATATTATGCGTTGAATGCATACAGCCAAGGGCAATACGTAACCAACGATATTGGATGCGTTCGAATTTAATGAGGTGGCTGTTGCCGAGAGGAAGGAACAAGAGCCATCTTCTAGAACTGAAAGAATGGTTGTGTGATAAAGTTTAATGAGGTCTTCCGGGTGAGTACCGCACCATGTCCCGGAAATTGATCTTAGAAAATTGATCCTTTGTTGAAATTTCTGTTTCAAATACGCAATGTGAGTACTGCAAGTGCATTTTGAATCAAACATGACTCCAAGGTATTTGTAGATCAAAGATTGGGTAATGTCTCTTCCCAACAACTTGAGAAGCAGTTGGGCTTGAAACCGGATTCTAGTAAACACTACCAATTCGGTTTTTGGCGGTGAAAACTCGATCCCCAAATTTCTGGCCCAGTTGGACAGATTATCAAGGAAATCTAATCTATTTTCCAAGCAGTTATCAATATCTTTAACATAACAATTATTAAGAAAGGGACTTAAACATGAGCCTTGGGGTAAGCCCATGTAGCTTTTTCCAGAATTTTGCTCCAGACCTGTTTAAGCGTCCATTTGTCTTCTTTCTTAGCGCTTAAGCTTATTGCTTGCTCTCAACTTAGTGTAAATGCATTTCCACAGTTATTAATTGAGAGCTTTCGATGCCTGGTACCATTTTTGCATTAGTATGATTGTGTGGCAAGTACAATTGCCCAATGAGTTGAGAAATTTTCCCTAACGAGAGACTCCTAGACCAGATCGGAAATGGAACCCAGCCATCTCTAGCATGATGTTGCTTTGTAGCCGCGCCTTTACCGACCGAGCTAAGGGAGGGCCCATGCTGGATACGGTTTGGAAAATGTCTCGACTTTCCATCGAAATTTCCTTTAATAACTATAACTAAGAGCACTCAACACTGAAGAAGTCTGTAAGTCGCAGACAAAATAAGCCTATCTGTCAAAAGATAAACTTTCTGTAGTGGAATTTGACGGAATTTGCTCTCGTGTACTAGTGATAGCTCAAATTTTTATTTTCGAAAAGGTGATCATTTAAATTTTCCTTGTTTTCCAATAACTATGGAAGTGTTTCTAAGACAACTTGATCTAAAACGTTGAGAGCGGGAACAAGTTTGTTAAAAGAGCGTTAAAGCCAAGAGAAAGCAAACCAAGTGATAATTACTCAGATAACCAATAAGCATTAGCATATGCAATTAATCCACCCTTTATCTGCATTTAAGATGCCACAAGCATAATATTAGCATTCTATAAGGATCAAATTTGCTGTAAAGTAGCATTTTAAATGTTCTACTTCTTGGTAAATAAGCATTTTGAATGCAAAATACCTATAATGAAGCATTAACTTAGCATTGCAGTATTATTATTTTTGTTTATTCAATAAAGCAGCCGAATATTGGGCAAAAAGCGGTATTTATGCAAGCATCTAAGATAACGCATTTGCTTAATGGGCTGAGGTAAAGATGCTTTCAAACTGGTTATTGGATATCTGGAAATCACTTTAATATGAAGTGAATCATCCTTGAAAAGTTTGGAGTCACATTGGGTCCATCCTGATCCACTTACATACTTACTTGTTCAAAAGAATTTAGAATAAGCTTTGAAAAAACTTTAAAATCACTTGCATATTCTTGAAAAATGCGGCGAGAATACACTTCTTCCGGAAGAACGACTTTGCTAAAGTTTGAAGGTAATCAAGGTTTCAAGATCATAAATCCTTCTGTTCTAGGTGATTCGATAGTATAGCACCCCCAACTACAATATTCAAGTGCGTGTTGCAATCCTTTGCGAAGTAATTCGATACTATTGACTGGTAGGGTATGCAATTTAAACTTAAAACTATAAAACAGTACGTAACAGAGTTTCCAATGCAAGTCCTAAGAAACGCGAATTCTTCAATTTAACGGTTTGTGCAATTGATGGAACAGTTGTTGGAGGTCCGACGTTTTGCATTCTTGAAGTCTAGAGCAGTCGAAAAGTTCGTTCATAGGCTTGGCAATGAAAGCTTGTTGAGTTTTCCGTCCAGGATCAAGCATATTCCTAAACGGTGTACGGAATCAAATTGCGAGACACACAAAAAAAAAATCGACAAAATTCGTCCGTTCAACCAATCGTCTTCAAACTTTCAGGGAGTACAATAAAACATGTTATGAATATTTTCCCATGTTAGTTTTATTCAATTTCAATTCCATATCCAAATGCACGAACCTTCTTCTTTACACTACTCATAAGGTCCTGTACAACATTTGGACCAACTTTTTTTAGCGTGGCAATTAATTTTTTTTTTTTCATATCTTCCTCCGATTTCACTTACATAGGATGCTTTCGAAGTGCCTGCTTCATGATGGCCCAGTACTTTTCAATTGGTCGCAGTTCTGGTGCGTTCGGGGGGTTGAGATGCCTTGTACCACTCCAAAACCTCTTTCGAGTAATGGCGCGAGGCTAAATCCGGCCAGAACCGACCTCAGAAGAGGAAGTAGACGCTTTTGGAGGCATTCCTTTAGGTACACCAGCCCATTGACCGTTCCAGTTGTCACCAATGGGGTGCTCCGCTTTCCACACGAGCAAATGGCTTGCCAAATCATATATTTTTTGGCAAACTTTGACATCTTCTACTTCCTAACGTCCTCAAGGATATCGAATTTATGATGAGCAGTGAAAACTGGAGCACCGGAAGCTGCCGGAAGTCTGCTTTTACATACGTCCCATCACCCATAACGAGGCAATATGGTTGCGTCAACATCTACGTGTAGAGCTTCCGTGCTCGTGTTTTACCTACCGTATTCTGCCGTTCATCGCGATTAGGCGCCTTTTGGATTTTGTACGTGTGTAGTGCTTCACAATCTTTCGCATCTAGCACGAAAGTTTTGGTTAGATTCAGTTTCTTCGACACATCTCGAACTGTTGGGATTCCTCTTGAAAGGTTGAACCTAGCCGCTTGTGATCCTTAGCACTATACGGAGATTCATTTTTGCTACATTTTTCTTTCCGATCGATGGTCAAAAGTTCGTGGTAGCGATTTAAAACACGAAACACCATAGAATGTACCATTCCCAGCTTCCTGCTGATGGTACGATGAGAAAGATCCGGATTTCTTTGCGCCGGTACTGTTTTTCCGACTCCATCTTCGCAATAATTTTACATCTGCTAGTGAAACTTAACTGCGTAAAAAAATACACATTGAACTAATTCCACCCAAAATTTCAATAGAAAATACCCAACGAGTAAAAAGTTACAGCCATTTTAAAGTGGTGCTATTTGATTCCGTACAACCTTTATTGCTCTCACTTGTAATTTATTTTTGTAAAAATGTCCGGAAAATCGAATGGTTATGGTTTCGTTTAAGGTTGGCCTCAGGAAATTTTCCATTTTACCCGAATTCGCTTCATAATTCAATAATCTCACATACCATGCGGCTTTGAAGATCGCCGTTGGTAATATTACTCTCGCTTGCACTGTACTTTTGTAAAAATGTCCAGAGAATCGAATAGTGATTGTTTCATTTAGGGTTGACCTCAAAAAATGGTCCATTTTACCCTTTTTCCACTCACACTTGAGAAAAAACTCATTAATCATGCGGTTTAAAAGATTGTCATTTTAACATAAAATACAGTATGAAATTAAAAAAAAAGTTCATTTTAATGAAAATCGACTACAAAAGTTTGCTCTACAACGCATCATTGTATTCGCTTCCATCAATTTTTCAAACATACGATTTTGTCAATAAAGACGGAAAGTGAGATACAAACGTTAAATTCTGGAAACGCTTAGCACTTTCATGCAAACTAGGGCCACCAACACAGGGAATCACATTTCCCTTACATGATGGTGTTGTTGCTTTCCGAGAGGGTGCAGAGAATTTTGAGAAATT
This sequence comes from Aedes japonicus, assembly GCA_034211315.2. NCBI lineage: Eukaryota > Metazoa > Arthropoda > Insecta > Diptera > Culicidae > Aedes > Aedes japonicus. The sequence goes on from JASCZW010006103.1 coordinate 57,426, forward strand.
TGAATCTTACCCTTATCCAGTAAACTTATACTACACTTTTTCTATTCTAAAGCCCTACTTCACCCTGAAGAATCAAGCTCAATTCAAGAATTGGTCGAACAAGCTCGATCAACATCAAGTCGTATATGATACCGATTATGAGTACATAATGGAAACAAAATATGTACATGCTTTCATTGAAGTACATTTGAAGTGATCGTATTTCGTCTTGTACGCTTATAGGATATTATTTATTACTTTGTGTTGACTGGGAGCTAACAACAGAATGTTTTTGGGTCAGTGAGTTGGTCACAAGTTGATGATGGATTGTGATTGTTCAAGGCAACCAGCGAAGTAGTGAGTAGTTTAATGTTAATGACGTTTAACGAACCAATCGCATAGAAGTAGTACATAACCATACATTTATGAACACTAGCAGTCAGTTTGTTTCGATGAATATGTACAGAGCAAACAAACACCATATGACATAGTCAACTCTTCAAAAGCAGAAAAATCAAGACAACTCAGAGCAATACGTAAAGAACGCCTAACCAATTTTACTGTCAGCCAAATTTTCTAACACAAGGTAAGCAATCAAATGACCACTACAAATTATACTGAATATCCACGACCTAATATATAACGGGGAAAGGGAGGGACCATCAGGGCACCCAAGTGAAAGGATTTGGATAGGGAGCATGGGACTGCCTCCTCCCTATTGTTAACATTTCGCGGAACGAGGGCTGGCTCTTCGACGGCCATCTATTGGGTTTATTCAGTCAATCGAGGGCTCGATTCTAATGCTGTGTGTGTGAACTTGCTTTTGGAAGGAGATTCTATTCCCTATATTCGCGGGTTTTGCGTAAGTGTCTCTGCTTACGGGCCCACCCACACGTTTTTGGCGCTTCATACAGGAGCTTGATGATCACAAACAACAATAGAATCCTGATCAAATCGTTTTTCAGATTATTCCACTGCTATGGAAAGTTACATTGCTACAATAGATGGTAGTATCTCATCATCATCATCATCATGAATATGTCCAGAGCAATAATTGAATAACAAAACATCAACATACGAAAGCCAACAGCCAGATTCAAGAAGAAGTAACATTTAATTGTACCGAGTCCAGCTTATCAAAAAAGAAAACCTTCTTCCATAACATATTGCTTAGCTGTGTTTTCTCCATGTCATTTACAAATTTCAAAACGCAACTTGCGCCATTGGATCCTCCGATTTTAATATGACCTACAATTTGTTCAGCATAAACAATCCAAGCTAAACACATCCTGCAGTTCCCGGTTGGATGCACGAGCGACGATCCAAATTGAGCATTATCTCAAATTGATTGCATGACGCATCAAAACCAATCTCATACGCAAACGAGCAAAAAAGAGGTTCTTTCAAGAACATCTGTTGTTTGATTCATTCAAATTTCAACACTTCTTCCTTATCATCGCGGGTCGCACAAATGATGCTTCAATTACACTATCTTAGTGTATGTAAATCGTTACGCTTGGTGAGATTTTTATGAAGTTGTATTCTCCCACTTGGCTGCGCTACCGATCTGCCAGTGTCATTGTTCTAAGTGACTGCCAACATGTGAATATGACGATACGAGTCACTGAATTTCCAGCGGGTCGTCTCGAAGATAAGGAAATCAATCTACTGGAACTGACCACACGAGATGACTAATGCGGATCACCCGCCAAACAGAAGCATAAACAATCATCATTTCTCCTCGACCATGCGCTGTAACCGCATTGCGTTCAATGGCGAACAGAGGCGCGTTTTGCCTAGCCCTTTTCAAATGTCGGTGTTTGGACGATTACGCAAGCCAAAATAGTGAAACAAGCCGAACCGCGATGGATAATTATTTCGAATGCTGAAGAACACAAAGGTACGTTCTTATTCGTGCTCATATCGGCAATTGAAAGCGTTGCTTCGAAAGTCACGAAACCCAAAAATGCTGACTAACCATCGGACCGCGAAATTTTATAGGGGGGATATGGTGTGAAATGCGCTGCCAACCAATAATAACATGTTGATGCAAAATGGTGGTTTGAAAGAGAGAATGTTCGGTCCAAATAAGCATTTTGATTGATAAAAGGATAATACTGGAACTGAGCGCAGCAAGCCGTGCTTTGAAGCTGACGTGTTTTGCTTTTGTTGCGTTGTTTTCGGAAAAAATATGTATTCTACCAGAATAAAAAGTTGAATTATAAATATCCGAGTGTTATGCGTAAGACGTTGTGAATTTAATCGATTTCCACTCAAATTGTATTGTGACCGTGTTATGTCAGATAGGTTGTGCGTCGGTAGATTTTTTTTCCACATTTATTGTTTATTAGTGCTTCGCTCCGCACTCGGACGAGCTTTTCTGCATTGGATAAGGAACTTGGTGAGATCGTTTGGTATTATAGAAAATAAACCTCAGCTATATACACGCCTGGATCAAAAATGTCTATTTTTGATTGTGGAAGTATGAAAATTCTTCACATATCCATTTGATATGTGAAGATTTTCATGCGCGGCTTATTGTATATGATGATAACCTCAAAATGTACGTGTATGAACAGGCATTCTTTAAATGGGTCGTTGGATTTTCAATAGAGCCCCACCTTCACTCTCCAGGGCTAAACATGTTTGCACATCTTCATAACATATAAATCAACGAAGAAATGCAGACAAGTTTCTTAAAAGGAAAAGGGTTTCATAAAAGGACAATACTGGAACTCTTGTCATGAGGACAGTAATTTTCAAAAAAAAATTCAAGTACATTCTATTATGAGTTCGCTACAATAAATAAAACTGATCATAATCATGAATACACTAATATGGATCATTTTCTCAGCGGGTGCGTATTGGTGCCCGTTTCCCTACTCATGGTGAATTTGAGTTGCTGTAAAGTAGGTAATATAGTCGAGGATAAGCTGAAACAAAAACAATTCAAACCAAAACAATAGGCTGTCGTGAATTGCTCACGACACGTAGGTGCCACCGCAGTAGAAGCGAATCGAACAAATTTGCGTCGTCAATTAGCACACTCATAAATGTCTACCCAAAAACCCTTGGTTATTTTCTCCTGTATGCAAAAAAAACACAAACGAGTGACCTACGAGCCCTACGCTGCCTTTGCTCAGCTATTGCGCACAATGGACGACCTGTAAATCCAGATTCTCTACGTGAGTCATTTGTTACACTTTCAAAATGTGAAACCACAGTTCGTACGCGGTTTTCGACTTTCGCTGACTTGGGAAATTCGGAACATCATACACGGTCTGAGGGCAATCAAATTCGATAGCATAATTACTTGACATCACCATGTGCGAAGAAGCAGCCCCACATGGCTGAGTGGAAAAAAACGAGCTTGTGTGGTGTTTTACTGGTGAGGGGAAACCGAACAGCTGTGCAAGGTGAACAAGTGTTTTGTTTTTTTTTAATTTCAAACTCCACTATGACTCAAGTTAAGTTGAAGAGAATTTGTTTTTCTTCGTGGATGTGATCGTCGATAAAGCGAAATACATACGTATGAAAAAAAAATAGAGACTACATTTATCACGCATCGGTTGAGATAACTGCTATAGAACATTGTTTTAGTTACAATCATGTTGCTGGAATGTTTTGTGAGCGATTTGTGTTGCTTTAACTATCCTTGACGCATACGCTTGTATTTTGTCGAAATTGTGACAATATTATGAAGAGAAGTGATTATGTTAAAAATTTTCATGAACCAACATTTCTACTACCAACTTTACTAAATGTTGTAATCATTCATGCGTTTTGAATGATCCAAGCAGGCGATGCTTGAAACTGACTTGCTTCGATTTTGCTGCTGCGTAAATGATTGAAAATTTTGTCAAACACTTAGCAAAGAACACAGCAAAATTTGTATCGAAGTTTATTTACCACTGCATACAGATACACGCTGTTCTGGCCGGATCTCGCTTCGTGCCATTACGCCAAGCCTGCAATGGATTGGTACGAAGCGAAGGGCGTTAATGTGGTCCCGAAGAACGCGAACCCGCCAAATACACCAGAACTTCGTCCGATCGAAAAGTTTTGGGCGATAATGCAGAAGAAGTTGAAGAAAAGCGGAAAAACATTCAAAACCGATGAAGCTTTGAAGAAAAACTGGGAGAAATTGTGTAAGGAAGGTGGACAAAGCCTCGCCCAAGATCTCATGAGCAGTGTTAAGAGAAATGTACGAGTATTCAGCTTGGAGAGGAAATTCAATAAACAAATTATGCCAAAACATAGCTAATATATAGTTATTTGAGCCTTGAAAATTATGCGAGAAGTATGCGATTTAAAATGAATTTTTGGTGATCATTTTTGTGTGTCTCATTTTTTCGGAGTCCAGTCTGTAATACATAATCAGTGTGGCCACAGACTCGGGAAAATCGGGAATTGCGGGAAAAATGCGGCAATCCAAAATCTTCTGGTAATATGCGGGGAAAAGTCGGGAATTTCAAAAGCTATCGGGAATCATATGGAAGGAATCATACTCACGCGTTTTCAAGTGATTTTAGTAGCGTTTTTGTCATTTACTCGGTCCAACGATCTCATTAACGGAATGAAACAGTGTTTTTCTGCAAATCCAGCATTGCTGAAGAAGATACCTCATTGCTATATGGATGGTCCGGTTGTCAACTGGAAGGCGTTCAAAGAATTAACTGGGAAAATCATGGATCTGCGAGCCAGCCCTGGGTTTGAGGTCCTCAACATCGTTAGCTGCGGCATGCACGTCGTACACAATTCCTTCAAGGAAGGGCTAAGACAAACATTGGCATTTGGATCATTTTCTGCTGGTTTTGTTCAACCTGTTCAAAACGTACCGCTTAGGGCATCTTCAGCAGTGGTCTATTTTTGGAACAACTTTATACTTGATATGCATCAGCAAACTTGAATAGAACCAGCTTAAATAGACCAACTTTGCATTCCCCGCACCGGTGCTGAATTTATTGTTGTTAAACCCACTAACACCTATCGTCAATCTATTCAACATCCAGAGATCAGAACGTTAGTAGACGACGCAGGAATACTGCATCTCGATTTTAGACGATATGTAGATACATGTTGACATTCTGCTTCAGTTTGGCGAGCGGGAATAACATGAGTCTGAAACCGAGAGGGTCACGCCTGGAGGCACGTCCCAATGTCGACCGTGATTTCCGTTTCGGTCATCAGAAGCTGTTCCAGGACTACTTTAGCGACACGCCAACCTATGACAAAGAAGCATTTTCTGCGATGTTTCAACATGCCAAGGAGATGTTTCTGGATTATGCGACAACTAGAGCTGAACTGATGACTTTTTCCAGCTGTTGCGATGCAGCTGGGTAAAGTTAGCCTGAGTCCGGTTTCAAAGGTGCACTGCAGTCTAACGGATGCTGGCGCTACGGTTCCTCAGCTGGTTCTCTCGACGTAAAAATTTGAGGGTTGGTGACTCTGAGAAAATTTATGCAAATCCATCCTGAAAACTTACGGCCCGCAGTATTTGCGTTCCCCAACACCGGAAGAGGTGAAGAAACTGGTAAATGAAAATACTTCCTAAAAGTTTGAAAAAAAATCGTATAAATTCAGTGAACTTCCTAGAAACTCAGAGAACTTATCAGATGCTCGGTATGCTTCTTAGAAATTCAGGAAACCCCGATATTTTGCGATTCTTCGTGATGTTAAGGGAACGTCCCAGAAAATCAGGGAACTTCCCAGAAGTTAAGGGTAGAAGTTCAGGCAACTTCCCTGAAAATCAGACTGTTTCTTAGAAATTCAAGGAATTTTCCATAAATTCAGGGAGCTTCTCATGAGTTCAGGGAACTTTCCAAAAGTAAAAGGTTCTTCACAGAAGTTCAGGCAACTATCCAGAAATTCAGGGAGCTTCCCAGAAGTTCAGAAAACAGATCAGATTTCTCTGGGTTTTTCTCAGATTTTTATGGGTATTTCTCAGAAGTTCATAGAACTATTCAAGATGCGCAGAGAAATTCCCAGAATGTCAGGGAACTTCCCATAAGTTCAAGAATTTTTCCAGAAAATAAAAGAAATTTCCATAAGCTTAAAGAACTGTCCAAAAATTCATAAAGCTTTTCAAAAGTTTGCAGATCTTCCTAGAGGTTCAGAGAACTTCTCAGAATTTCATGAAACTTGCTAGAAGTATACAGAACTTCTTAGAAGATCAGAGAACTTGTAGGAGTTCAAGAACTTCAGGAAATGCCCACAAATCACAAATATCAGGGAACTCTCCCATATTCTGCTTTTTATCACAAAATATGTACCTACTGGAAGTCCAAATAACTTCTGGGAAGCTAAATCGGATTCTCATAGTTTCGGTAATATCCAGAAAGTTGTTCTTATTCCATGGATGATCAGCAAACTTTTTGGAAGTTCAACCAAGTTTCCAGAAACGTTGAGAATTTTTCGGCAATTCAATGAACTTCTCTAAAGTTCTACCATTTCTCTTCTCAAAAGAGAGCGAGCAAACTTCATGATTATCTTGAAACTTCCAATAATTTTATTCAACTTCCGAGAAGTTTACTCGACTCCTGTCATGTTCATCATACATATTTCCACCCAATCTTCATAGATGTTCTGAATTCAGAAGAATTCAGAAAATAATTTTTAAAGAATTCGTTTAGTTAGAAACTTAGAAGCTTATATTAGTTCTGACCAATTTGTGTAACTGCCGAGAAGTGAAGAGGACTGTCTTAAAGCTGTACAATATGCAACTGGTATAATATTTAAAAAGATTCCTGGAAAATCAAAGATTTTTCGAACTTTTCCTCCTAAAACTACGAATTGAATCTATTTTCAAGATATCATCGGTTTCCCCCAGAAACAAAATGTGTCCTCTTCTCCAGCTTGAATATCATGATCCCCAGTAAACCTGCCGGAAGGTTCTATATAACAGGCTTCTCTAAAATGTAACTGTATGAGCTCTATGCAAGTGTTAATCGTGACTAATCCATCAATAAACCGATTGTTTGCTTTGAAGACTTCATCTATTTTTCATTTAAAAAAATATTCGAAATCGGAATTTGCCACCAAATCAGTCGTAAAATCCACAACTATCGAAACTCCGGGAGCTTCCTTATTTCGAACTAGTCAGCGTTTTCAGGAAAATGCAGTGACTTTAAAAAAACTAAGAGAACCATTCGTTATTCAGAAATGAAACAAAAAGGCAAGTCGCCAGCACCGGGAGCATTTGACGTAATATTAAGAAAAGATCAAAACATAGACCAGATTTAAAATGTTGCAAAATACATCCGGTAAAAAACAAAATTTACAACACCGGTGCAGCGATGTTCTAAACAAATAAATACTCAACCACGATTTGATCCACCGTTGAAGATTAGGCGTTAGAAGATCTGGCTACAAGGCTGTGACAGGTGAGGTTTCCACTGGAACTAGTGAGTTACTCCGGCCAAAGAAATTGATGATAAATACAAAACTATTAAGGGAATTAGGGTAAAATTGGGCCTCTAATTTTCATTCACAGAGCCGTGCGGTTAATGAAACCTAACCCAATCTGATTTTTCAGGCAACTTTACAAAGGACTAGCCTTATTTTGTTGGTCTTGGTCAAACCGAACAATGTCAAACTCTCTGAATGCGTGTGTATGTCAATCCAACGCCCACTGTCCGGCAGTGATTTTATGGAAGAATGGATTTTTATGGAAGCAGTGATTTTTATGGAAGAATATTTGCAGTTCAACGAACTGTTGTCGACTCGACAAACATTTTTAGCCCGGGAATTGGAAGGTGAAAGCTCTGTTGGGATCCAGTGACCCATTTCAGAATGCCTGGTTACTCACGTCCATTCCGAGGTCACTTTCACTGACAACAAGCCCCGCATAAACACGGTATCAAATGGATATAGGTACTGTGTATACACTTCCATCATCAAATCTTATTGTTTTGATGATGGCACGTATTTAGCAGTATCGTTCAAATTCAGAAAGATCTCACCGGATATTGTTGCTGATCTTCAGTCTTCATTTGGACGGCTTCCCTGTGATGCTAAAGAATGCATTTATGTCTTTATAGAAGTGTCACTCTGCTATTCGGCAAATATTTTCAAATCATCCTTTTCGAATGGAACAGCCCGAATACAATTAGTATTTCGGGCACAATGAAAATCACAAGTAAAAAAACACTTCCGAGAAAAAAATTAACTTGAAAAATCACAATTATTGTTCAACGAAAAAAAACTTCACAGCTCCCCATCTGTTCACCATTTGGTGAGTGAGTGCATCTGGAATTGCGAACAAAGCAATCTCTGAATAATCCAAAAGTATTAGGGGAATCGGGGTATAATTGACCATATCGTCGTTCACAGAGCTGTGCGGTGAACGAAATTAAAGACTAGCCTTCAGAAAATTTTACAAAGAACAAGCATTACTTTATTGATCTTGAGTCACACCGAGCAAAAATAATTGTAAAAAACATAAAAATATTAGGGGTAAAATCAGCCATATCTTCATGCACAGAGCCGTGCGGTGAACTATTGAAGTCAATTCTCCAGGAAATTTAACATGGGACTAGCCATATTTTGTTGTTCTTTAATCATATCGAGCAAAGAAATTTCTAAAAAACACAACAATATTAGGGGAATCAGGGTAAACTCAGCCATATATTCATTCACACAGCCGTGCGATGAACGGAACCAATTTCAATCGATTTTCCTGGAAATTTTACAAAGGACTAGCATCATTTTGTTGATCTTGAGTCACAGCGAGCAAAAAAATTTCTGAACAACAAGGAACTATTAGGGGACCCAGGTTAAAATGAGCTCAGTTGCTCCCCAAGCAGTTCCGTGTGGCCAATGAGAGCACGTCCATTCGATTCTCTGGAAATTTTCCTTCAAGTAAAGGTAACATTTACAGAAAACGTTCCACTCCGAGCTGAGATATAATTCTTTCGCTTTTCGGGCACTTTTTTTTCTCACTGTGCGGTGGTTAACATTGCTATCATTTTGAAAATACCATAATGTTTCAGTCCATTTGTTTAATAGAAAAATTTTTGTCACTGAAGTGGAAAGTAACCAATTGTGTTACTTGCATGCAATTGTGTTACTTGCATACTACAAGAAAACCTCGATTGCTTTACTATTTTTCTACGATGTTCTGGAAACTTGAACGATCAATGACTTATATAAAGCTAAGTGTTCTCGATAGCAATATGAGATACCAAAGCAGATTATGCAATATGCAAGAAGCCCACGGCTACTATTTGAAACAAAAACTTCATAAACTTCAAAAATATCTATTAATCCAATTTATATTAGCTCATCTTCCCAGTCGAGAAAGTAAGGCAAACGTGCGGGAAAAATGCGGGAATTTTCAAATTAAGATTATGTGACTACCCTGTACATATTTATTTTTCCATGTCGACTGTTCAGAATGTGCTTTAAAGAGAAACAAAAACTACATATTCAATTACTATCAAACAAAAGTGTTAGTATAGTATGACTGCAATTGGAACTTATAGCCCAAACACAATGATAACGGAAACGGAAAACGGCAAAGCCCGATCTGAGTATGTCTGCTTGTCGGAAAGAAAACAGACTAAAGGGAGATACGGTCAAAATTTGGTCAATATCAACTTGACGTATTTCTTTCAATTTTGCATTTAAAAAACCTGAACACCCCTCATTTTGAAGGTGTGTGTGTGTGTAGAATGTTGCTCCTATTTTGATTTTGGAATTCACTCTTCAGTTGTCAAAATGCCGTCCAAGCAAGAAGAGCAGCGTATCAAAATTTTGCTCGCGCATCGCGAAAATCCGAGCTACTCGCACGCAAAGTTGGCAAAATCGCTAAAAGTTGCTAAATCAACCGTTACAAATGTAATTAAAGTGTTTGGGGAACGTTTGTCGACAGCCAGGAAGTCAGGATCGGGGGGAAATCGAAAACCGGAAGCCGCTGGAGACGACAAAGAGAGTTGCCGGTAGTTTCAAGCGAAACCCTAACTCATTCTCCGAGATGCCGCAAATAAGCTGGGTGTATCGTCTACAACCAGTGCATCGAGCCAAAAACGAGCCGGACTATCGACTTACAAGAAGGTGGTGACTCCAAATCGCGATGATAAACAAAATACGACGGCCAAAGCGCGATCCCGGAGGCTGTACGACGATGCTGACGAGGGTTGACTGCGTGGTAATGGACGACGAAACCTACGTCAAAGCCGACTAAAAGCAGCTTCCGGGACAGGAGTTTTATACGGCAAAAGGAAGGGGAAAGGTAGCAGATATTTTCAAGCACACGAAACTGTCAAAGTTCGCAAAGAAATATCTGGTTTGGCAAGCCATCTGTACCTGTGGCTTCAAAAGCAGCATTTTCATAGCTTCCGGGACTGTCAACCAAAGAAATTTACGTGAAAGAGTGTTTGAATAAACGTCTGCTGCCTTTCCTGAAGAAACACTGTTGTTCCGTACTGTTTTGACCGGATTTGGCATCTTGCCATTACGGTAAAAAGGCCATGGAGTGGTACGCCGCCAACAACGTGCAGGTGGTTCCCAGGACAAGAACCTCCCAACACGCTAGAGCTCCGCCCAATTGAGAAATACTGGGCTATTGTCAAGCGGAACCTAAAGAAGACCAAAAAACTGCTAAGGACGAGCAGCAGTTCGAGGCAAAGTGGCTTTCTGCGGCGAAAGGGTGGACAAGGTGGCTGTACAAAATCTGATGGCAGGGGTCAAGCCGTAAGGCCCGGCAATTCGAATTTGGAAAAGCGGAAGCCTAACTGAATATTTTTCCTGAATTTTATACTAATTGAACTTGAAAGAAATTTAGTTTGATTTTCTAAATAAACGATTTCACCGATTTACACGCGTTTTCCCTTGACCAAATTTTGACCGTATCACCTCTTAGACACAAGCCGATTCTAATTGGACATATCGAAGTCATTTGCAGCAACTGTCAACATTGCCGTTTTCCGTTCCGTTTCCGTTATCATTGTGTTTGGACGGTTAGCCCTGAAAAACTATTGTACCATGAATCATAGCAGGCCGGTAAGAAAGTAACTAACGTTTCGTGTTTGTTTTTCACTCTCCTGTCAGCACGGTGTTAATATGTTTCGCTTCAATTCTGGAATCTTAGGTTTGTATGTGGATAGATAGCCATAATCAAACACAAATGAAATGCAATGCATTTCATGCATCCATATTAAAGATTCACGATTCAGTTTCAGTAAATATTTAATCATCTCTATTAGCTCAATCCACCACCTCACCCGGAACCCCTCGCCGTAGACGAAGCGGTCGATACCGTAAACTATGTTATTCAATCCGGACCGATGCCAATGCCAATGCACTGGCTGTCAGCACCGCACTCGGTGCTCCAAACATGCGGCTGCTGCTGGATTCGGAATCGGATTTTGAACTTTTCGGAGTCAATAATGTTACTCGAACGGTCCAATCATCTCAAACACTCTGTTGGAAACCAGTTTGGACAAAATCACTCGATTTAACCAATTACTTCATCTGGATCCACTGCACGTTACATTATCTGGTGGCATTCGGTAAACTCCTGGCCGTCGCGTTGAGTGTTCCAATGTGGCTGGTGGCCTTGTACATCGTGACCGTGGAGTACATTTTCACGTCATCGGTGTATCGGATGGGAAATAGATTTCTAAGAAGTGAGTCAATTTGTTGACCGGTTGTTGGACCGAAGCACCAGCTGGTATGAGATGAAAACGAAAAGACATTAAGCGAAATGGATGATTCAGAGAAAATCTCGCTGCCAAATGGGGCAGGTTTTCCTTTTCGTTGGCGCCGGCAGCAGATTGACAAGATTAGCACGCGAGCTGTACGGTTCAGTCCGGTGAAGTCAAGTGCTGATGATGATGTTTGAAGAATTATATTTCACGCAGGTTGCGGAAACGTTGATTTTTTTTTTGCTATAAGTGTTTGTTTGAGGGTGGTTCTGGCAGAAGATGAGTTGCCTGGCCCTGTAGACTAATAAATGGGTTATGTGAGAAGGACCCCCGCTTTACGATGTTCTCAATTTGCATAAACTGACTGCTGGTTGTGTTGATACACTCGTAGCGGAGGTGTTTGGTTTGTCATCACAAGTGGATTTATTTGTTTATTATTTGCAATATTTCTACCCACTTAAAATAAGCTAAAGATGAGATATGTTATGTAATCGGCGCGATAAACAGTGAATCAATTTTCATTTTTGATAAGTCCTTAGAAATAAAAAACTTCTTGATTCGAAGGTTGGACATAGAATGACTCGATATTTTGTTTTACTGTAAATGATGAAAAATCATGGGTTGCCTTGATGTAACATCTCCCCCTTTTAAAACAACCAATATCCTTGAAACTTAGAAGGAAGCCTAAGTAGTCGTCAAGGCCGATCCGGAAGTGGTGAATCCTGGTCTATTGGTGCTGGCTCAGGGCTGTTTTGTTGCTCTTCTTCAGCTTCTTTTATATCGGGTATTGGTAAAGGCGGATCTTCTACAATCGGAACTTCTTCAGGACCGTCGGGGAATTCAGCAGGTTGTACTTGCAGTACTTCGTTTGCAGGAGAGTGGTGAATCTTGACAAGAATGTAATTCTGCTTCAACTCGATTTCGTAGTTGGTTGATGTGACATCGTAACAGTCGACTAGGTTGGTCCAGCAAAACGTTATAATTGACTTTTCCAATGCGTTCGATGATCGCACCGGGCATCCAGTTCCATTAATTGGCTTGGTGGATTTGAGCGTACACCGTATCACCTTGGGTCAAGTATCTTGAGATTCCTCAATGCTCATCTTCCTCGGAAGCGTGCTGACGATTGCTGACTGGGGGCTTCAACAGATCTGCTACTGTTCGCATCGGTCTTCCTAGCATCTTATAAGCCGGTGATTGTCCATCAAGATCGAGTGTTGGGGTAGAACGGTATACACTAAGGAACGTCTGCAGTGCATCTTCTAGGGATTCTCCTCCCGAACGAATTTTCTTCACGCTTCTTTTGATGGTGTCCACAAAGCGTTCAGCCAAACCGTTCGACTACGAGAACTCTTGAAAGTCGAAACTGGTGAACTGCGTGCCGTTGTCGCTCACCACAGTCTCAGGAACTCCAAACGTAGAGAACATCTGCTTGAGAAGCTTGATCGTCGTCTTGGCTGTTATTGACTTGGTTAGCACAACTTCAGGCCATCGAGTGAAAGGATCAACAACCACAAAAAAATAGTTGCCATTGACCGGTCCGGCGTAGTCAATGTGTATGCGGGACCAAGGTCTCTCTGGTGTGGGCCATGGTACAGGTTCCGCCTTGATTGGAGCCTTAGCAGCAGTGGCACAGTGACTGCAGCGTCGAACGTATTCTTCGATTTCACAATCCATACCGGGCCAGTACACGTAGTTCCGAGCAATTGACTTCATGCGTACCATACCAGGATGACCACGATGGAACTGATTGAGCAAGCGTCGCTGGAAGGCTTCTGGAACGATCACCCTCTCCTTGAACATAACACAGTCATTGATAATGCTGAGCGATTCACGTCGATTGTAGTACGGCAGAACATCCTTCAGTACTTGCTTGGAGTCAGCTGGCCATCCATCCAGGATGCATCGTTTAACTTGTTGGAGAACTTTGCACTTGCTTGTGGCATCTTGGAGGGCTGCAGCTTTTATCGTTGTGTTAAGAATACTTGCCATATCTTCTTCTAGCGAAACTGCAGCGATGATATAGTCTTCTTCTGGACGCATGCTTCGGTCGATTAGACGTTTGATGTCAGCACATCAAAATTCTTTGGTCGAAACGTATTCAATGCTGAAGTCATAGTTCAGCATGATGAGGCCCCAACGCTGCAGGTAGTTGGCCGTGTGCACCGGTATGCCTTTCTTTGAACCGAAAATTGACAGAAGAGGTTTGTGATCCGTCTGAAGCGTAAATGGTCTTCCTAACAGCAGCTTGTGGAACTTGGTTACACCGTAAACTAGAGCGAGGCTTCTATTTCCGGTTGTTCATAGGCTTGCTCAGCAGAAGAGAGCGAGCGTGAAGCCTGTTGAATGGCTTTCATGGTACCGTTTGGAAACTTGTGGAAAATTACGGCACCGATTCCGGTTTTGGATGCATCTGCAGCAACGATGATAGGAAGTTCCGGGTTGTAGTGGGTTAGAAGCAAGTTGGGTTTCAGCACTTCCTTGAATTTTTCAAAAGAACGCTGGCAATCGGCGTTCCTTTCCCGCTTGACATCCTTCCACAACAGCTGGTCCAAAGGATGACGCAGATGGTGAATACTCCGAACAAACTTGCCGTAGTAGTTGACTGCACCAAGAAATGATCGCAGTTCTTACACGTTTTTCGGTGGTGCAATGCTTCAATGGTCTTCAGCTTTTCCCGATCAGGACGGATACCTCTGCAGTCGGTGATGTGGCCCCAAGTTATGGACTTCAGATTGGAAAAACTTACATTTTTGAATTTTCAGATGAAATCCGCAATCCTTCAATCTCTGCAACATAACGAGGTTTAGTGATTCAGCATGCGACTGCCAGTCCTTGCCGAAAATGATGATGTCGTCGATGAACGGCCGTACTCAGGAATGTCGGCAGTTATACTTTCTATCAACCGTTGGAATGCGGGCGCTGTCTGACACCTGGCGAAGCGGTTGAAACGAAACAAACTCTGTGCGTGTTGATCGTCAGAAGTTCTTTCGATTCCTCAGTAACCTCGCACGTAGGTATGCGTCTGAAGACTTACTCCTGCTAGCTGGGCGAAGATTTCTTCTGGTGTCGTCAGCGGATAGTTGTTAGCTTCCAAGGCGTTGTTGAGACCTGTTAAAGAGTCCGCACAGATACGAACTCTGCCATCCGGTATCTTTACAGCAACGATCGGTGCAGCCCATTCCGAAAAATCCGAGGGCATCCGAAGTGTAATGATTCCTAGCCTTGAGCCTTGAGCCTTGACGGTTGAGTTCAACGTGGACCAATGGAACGGAATGGAAAGGTACAGGTCGTTTCGGGCAAAAAACTGGCTAGCTTCCAGGCTTGAGATGAAGCTGTACCTTCGTGCGGTTGCACAATCCAAGGGATTCGCTGTAGACTTCTTTGTGCTTGATCTTTAGTTGTTGAATATTTTGCTCGATTCGTTGATTGGAGTACATGACTTGGTTGCGCACGGAAGTGACGAAACATCGCCCTTGCTTGGTTTCTCCCTTGATGGATATATCACAATGGAACTCACGGAGTAAGGAAAGTGGATCTCCCGAAGCGTTGGAGGTTTGACTTGTTGGTGGTTTCATCTCCGGCTTTACGAGTTAAGGAGTGTATCGAAAATAAGCTATCCACAAACTTTCTTTCAAATTATGTTGAAAACCGATATTTTATTCATACACAAAATTGATACTTTATTGTACGAGGTTAAACTTGAACATAATGAAGACCGGATTTAAGTTATTCCTTCACAAATTTTCGAACTTTGGATCGAATGCTCTTCATCAAGTTCCGGACAAGTGTTGCATCGCATTTTTTGGACGCTTGCGCCCAATTTTTTTTTGAACTCCTGCATGTTCCCAGCTGCCTTACCAGTCTTCTTGAAGACCCTCTTCACGATTACCCAGTAACGTTCGATGGGTCGAAGCTGAGGGAAATTTGGTGGATTGATATTTTTCTCAACGAAATCCATACCCTTTTCCGCAAGCCAATTGAGAGTGGTTTTGGCATAGTGAGCTGACGCTAAATCCGGGCAAAACAGTGGAGGTGTACTATGCTTCTTATATAAAGGCAACCATCTTTTCTGGAGACACTCAGATCGATAGATTTCCGCATTTATAGTTCCGGTAGTGTGAAAAATGGTTGACTTCAAACCACAGGAACATATTGCTTGCCATACCAGTACCTTTCGACCGAATTTCTCCACTTGAATCGACCTGTCCGCATCGCTCACATCCTCCCCAACGACGGCAGTAAAGTATTGTGGACCTGGAAGGGTTTTTGAGTCCTCCTTTACATAGGTCTCATCGTCCATCAAAACGCGTGACATTGATTTGTTCTTCATGATTAGAGATACCACTTTCTGCTCCAGTTTCGGATTGGAAGAACCGGGTTTTCTGCCTCTTCCTGGTAGCTCATCCAAAGAATAGTGTTCCCCAAACTTATTAATGATGGTTTTAACACTCGCATGATGAATTCTAAACCGCTTCGCCAATTTTCGCATAGTAATACCCTTCTCACTTAGCCATGTGTCCAGAACCTTAATTTTCACTTTCTTTTCAATACGCGACATTATGAAAACGCAGAATTTGAACCGCACAAACAAGTAAACAAAAGAAAGCTGACAGTCAAACGCACAGCATGCAGTGTTCAGAGCATAAAAAACCATTACAAATACATGCGTACAATGCAAATGTATGTGGATAGCTTATATTCGATACACTCCTTACTTCCAAGTTGCGTTTGAAACCAAGGTAGCGGCTTATCATTTTTGACTTATCCATATTCATTTGCCGATAGCTCTTCTCAGAAGCTCAATTTCAAAATATGATGTACTATGAACTTATGGTGCTTGAGTAGACCTACAACTTTGTCAAACAGTACATAGCTCTATCTCTTATATCTGAGGAATAAGAGCGTATATTCGCAGTGATCTTCGCGATGATATTCGCGGTGAAGATCACGCGAGGATCATCGTGAAGATCACTGTGAATATACGCTCTCATGTCGAAGATATAGGAGTTAGAGCAATGTACAGTTAGACAAAGTTGTGGGTCTACTCATGCACTACAAGTTCATCATATATCATATTTTGAATACGACCCTCTGAAAGGAGATATTGGCAAATGAATATGCCTGAGTCAAAAATGATAAGCCGCAACCCTGTTTGAAACGATGGAAATGTCGCTGGCTGTATCAAGTTGAAGAGAGACTGGAACTCCGTTGATCATCGTGGTAACAAACTTCCGTCTTCTTTCACGGTGCTCAATGTGATTGACAATGAACACTCCTTTAGTTTCAGCACTGTATTTCCCCTTCTTTTGCTTCCTTTTGTTTTTCTCGTGAGTTGAGCTGGCTGGATTCGATGACTTCTTAAACCGGGAACAATATCCTTCCTTATGGCCAACGCGGTTGCAGTCTTTGCAAAGGTGGTTGTTGAAATAGCATTCCTTCACAAAGTGCATTTGGCCACACTGCCAACAAGGTGTCTTCGGCTTCTTACTCTCATGGTTTCCGAAACTTTGCTGATATGTTGCGCTCTTCATGTCCCTGACGGCAGAAACTGCTGATTTCGAACTGGTTCGATGATACTGGTAGCTTCCTTCAGAATGACAAGGCGCTGTTACTCGTTAATTAACGACTGAATAGTTGCTGGTGATTCAGGCTTCTCGTTTTCCAGGATTGAAAGTATTCTCGCTCGGATGTCGGCATATTTTGAAGATTTCAGTCCGCTGACAAAAATGAGGGTCTTGAAATGGTCCAAGGTGAGGTTCTGGAACTGAATGTCTTCACAGGCGCGGTTTACGCTTCCACCATAACTGACGATGTCTTCAGATTCGCTCTTCACTAGTTGAAGACACTGGAACCGCTTCCGAAATGTGGATGTTTGAGTTCCAAAGATTTTCTTGGGGATCTTCATGGTGTCTTCAAACGTGACATCTTTCGGAAGCTTCGGTAGAATGTAATTGAGGTAACGGCTATGCGAAAGAGTGTTCAGCTTGCGGAGAAGAAGAAGGACCTTGGCGGCATCTTCCAACTGGCGGGCATCGTTCTCGAAAAGATTTTGATAGCGGTCAAAACAACGTCCAAACGTAACTCCGTTTTCTTCGTCGAAGACAAACTCGATGATGTTTGAAGAGACTGATTCCAAAATCTGCTCCTGGGATTGATTCTGCTGCTGCTCTGCCATCCGTTGTAAAAGCTGGGTCATTTGAAGAATAACTTCTTGAATTCCATCTTCATAATGATCTCCTGGCATTTTCGTGGATTCTTAATTCTCGTCGCAAAATGATAACTAAACAAATGATGAAAAATCATGGGTTGCCTTGATGTAACAATTTTGATTATCAGACATTTGTTTAATCCCGGTTCCTTTCGAAACCCGCATACTCAAATTAACCAATATTTAGATACGGTTTCCTGATAACAGCTTGGAATTCATTTTTCATCCACGAGGGAACACCCCTCGGCCTTGACACTGCGACATTTCCCGGAGTCACATCATCAGCGAGCATGTGAACGAGTGACAGTCAAACAATTCTATCAAATTGCATCACATTTACCGGACTACTCTTTCCCACAACCCTCTCTCTATCGGGTTACTAAATCCATCATGAAGAAATTATCGACATGCAACCGCGCGCACACAATGTGTGTTATTTGTTCCACCCAAAGCACTCGGTATGGGAACGATGATTGCAAAAACGTCCTAATCGAACAGAGGCAGAACTACCCACGTTTAAATAGTTATCCGCATCGATGTCATCGCAAGTCATTGCGGAAAACTGGTGCATACTGGTGCCCCTTAATTACCATTTCCGATCTAACGGTCCATCATCCCGCAGGTCCGCAGGCAACCGAACCAAACGTCCGTTGTACTCGCATCTGACGACCGTCCATTCCGCACAAACCGGTAATTGCAAACATAGGTGGTTTCGACTTACATATGCTGCAATCCGCTGGGGTTCTATGCTCGAGGAGGGCGATTTTTGCGCAAACCTCTCTCGGCGATCGTCGTTGTTTATGTTGTCACCCTCTCAGTTCCGCCTGGTCTTCCATGACGTCGCAATGTTTTGAAACATTGGTGTAATAGTACACGTTTATGTGGGCTGTGTGTTGTTTGTGTTGCAAACCCACAACCCTTGTGCAGTTACTGCATGGGAACGTCAATCGGTACGTTTGTATGTTTAAATTAAATATTTATGTTTGAAATCGAATTGGTCGATCGATTTCTGGAAAGATACGAATACGATCTGTTGGTCGCTCAAATAACGGTAAACGAAACTCGATGACATCAGATTCCAGTCGTCCACTTTGCATGCTGAACGTGCTAAATATTTTAGTTAATTACTTCGCCGTTCGACGTTTTCAGGCGACAGCAAGACTTGGTGACGATATTATCGTGCCGTTTCCAATTATCACCATCGCTTCAAAAGACGTACGATCGTATTTCGGTGTACATATCTGATCAAAAACTTTCATTTTTTGTTTGCCATCCCCCCTTCGATATCTTATCACTTATACACCATTCTCCGGCTTTTGGCGTGGCCGCGTGTGCCCAACTCAGTGTGATAGGCAACTTAATTCGTTTGGTTGTGCCTGCAGTGGCAATAAATGATAAATGTTTAATAATGTTAAGTTGTTTACTCAATGTTATTCGTACCTGCGCTAACGATCGTTTTCCTGGAAGATATTGCCAAGCGATGTTTTCGATTAAATCGCTCGTACATACACTACTTGTGTGACTGGTGTAATTGGAACAAGTTATGGAGAAACGCCTCGCTACTTGGAACATGTGTAGGTATTCAAGTGTAATCATAATAAGTAAAAGTAACGGCATCTGGGAACGTTTATGAACCCCATTTCGTCAGGAAGAACATTCTTAAGTATTTACGATCGCTACGAAAATGGCTACTGACAACTATTGATAGGGATGTATTCAAGTCCAAAGTTCTTATAGTTGATGTAAATTTCGGTTTCAATAGCCTGCCTTTGATTGAGACTAACAAAAGAAATGGAACAGAGTTTATGCGTAATTGAACATCAGCATCAGAACTTTCGTTATGAAAAGGAACACCATAAATAGATGAATGAAGATTACGGCTGAGGCTATTTCCAATTGCAAAAAGCAGGCACGAAATCATTTAATGACAGGAAATTTACTAGAAAATCTCATGTATTTATCGAATAAAAACCAAATTTGCAAGGCAGTTTTATACATGTATAAAGCTCGGTTTAGATACACTGGATCAATGATTGGAGGATGTTTAGTAAAATTTATCCATAAAAGCTTGTGCAGTCGTATTCGGTACCCTTTTCTAACTTTTTATTCACTCCCTACGCATCTCATATCCATTCTTTATTGTCTCCTTGGTCTTTCTGAGTTCCCACTTAATCATGGCCCAATATGTTTCGGTTGGACGTAGTTATGGACAGTTCGGTGGTTTCATGTCCTAAGGAACAAAATGCACCGAATTAGTTTCTTACCCTTCCAAAATCGTGAAAGACGAGTTCAGTCTTGTAAATTTCACCATTGTTTTTTTCTCGTTTTTTTATTTGTCGTCAATCAAATTAGACCAATTATATTACATGATATACTTAATGTCTATTTATCCATACCAGGTTACCTAGTTAAACTTGTAAAGAA
Source organism: Aedes japonicus (assembly GCA_034211315.2). Taxonomy (NCBI): domain Eukaryota; kingdom Metazoa; phylum Arthropoda; class Insecta; order Diptera; family Culicidae; genus Aedes; species Aedes japonicus. The sequence goes on from JASCZW010006103.1 coordinate 77,685, forward strand.
AACTTTTTTAAGCCTGTTTTTGTTCATTGTTACATCAATTGTTTCGCAATATTTGTTATAACAGGACATCATTCTATTTAGTGGCCCATTCTTGGCATAATTAGTTCTTTGATTGTAAATATTTAAAAAAAAATGTCTATTTCTAATAATACGAGTGGGAGTATAAAAATTTAGGTTTTCTAATAGATCAGATGTATTCACTCTATGTGTCTATCATTGCAAACTGTCTAAGCTCATCTAAATTTATCAACGTGCATCGTGACTCATAGGATGGTATCGGCAAAGTCGTCCAACCTAATTTACGTAGAGCAAACAATAAAAACTGTTTTTGGACTGATTCAATAGACTGATTCAATGAGTGAGTATGTAATCGTTCGTAAAATCAACGCTCTCGAGTTCTTAAGGCCCAGCTACAATAGGGAGCGCATCGGCGCGTTGCGGCAGCTTTTGACAGTTATGTATAGTTTGTATATATATTTTATGTCAAAAGCTGCGATACATTCAATTGCGCTGTTGTGTGTTGGTGATTCTTCCTCAAGCGAGTTCAAAGTGTCGTCGTTCGCGGGTATTGTGGGGGAAGATATTTCCTGCAACCAAGTGCCAGTATCTAGAACTAAATTTTAGAAGAAAATACCACAACCGCGCCAAAGTGAATTTTGATTCGGTGTTCAGGATAAGTTTGTAAATTACACAGTGCAAGAAGAGTGTATTAGACACAGATATCATGTTGCTACCGGAAGGTTTCCAACACGTCGGCGACGGCCGGGTTGATGTGGACGAGTGCTGACGGCAGTAGCTGCGGTCCAACAGGACTTGGCCATCTAGGATATCGAGGAGAGCTGATTTGCAAATCAACAAATATTTTTTTTCTACCATATTTTGAAGACAATATCTTATATCCTGTTTTATTTTATTTTGTCTATTTTGTTTTGTTTTGTTTTTAGTTATGCTTGTATCTTTTCAGTAACATTGGCCCATTGCTTTTGGCGAAAAGTGCTACATATTTTCAGCGTATCGTTAACCAAAACGAACTCTGCTAACTAGAAATTAGAAGAAAAATTAGTATTCTCCATTGCTGTTACGCTGTCTCCAGAACCCTGCTGTTAACCTATCCCTAACTATCCAACATCCCAGTGATTTCTCGTGAAAGTGCAGAGGATTCCTCGGCTTCCTAAAAAGCGAGTGTCATGTCAACACGTTCCTTCCCATTCCCTACTTGACCAGAATTCGGACATAGCGCCGGTATTGCTTTATAATGGGTCATCAGTATTTACACATTGAAGATGTATGTTAGCCCCAAACATCATCTGTTGGTTCTTTGTGCAAATACAGATGATCTGGCAATAACGGAATTGCATCCGTAGGCGGTCAATCATGCTCATGCTCATGCCATACGGTTTGCATGAGTATCTTGATATGGAGCCCAAACTATACTACAATATTCAAGAAGGGGTCCCTCACATGCTATGTACAACGTTTTGATTGTGTATGGATCTTTAAAGTGAAAGCTAAATCTTTCACATTGTTGTTTGCCTTATGTATAATGTTTTTATAGTGATAAAAAAAACGTTTATTTTGTGTCAAGTATAATACCTAAATCTCTAACTTCACTGCATCTTTGAACTGTGTTCTGGCCTATAGTTATAGTTAAATGATATAGTATTGCATTTTTTCACATTACAGGTATACCTCGATTATATGGACCCTCGATTATATGCACCCTCGATTTTACGTACTTCGATTATAAATACATTTTACCTCGATTTTATGTACATTTTTTTTCCATATAATTATGTATTAATTAATTGAAGGCGTAAATAGCTCGGTTATATACATTTACTTATAAAAGCGATGCAAATATCAAGATATTGAAAAGTGTAACATATTTTCATGATAAAATGCTACTTTTTTGAGAGATGGAGCAAACATGGTCAAACGGTCAATTTGAATTTTTGTTTTGTTTTGAGGTTGGTATGTACTACTGTTAACACAGTATACTGCTGTTCTACTCAGTTTTGGGTAATTTCAAATGAGCGTGTAACGCATTACTTTAACATTTCGTATTACGGCATCGAGTAAGTTTGCGCCGCCATTTGAAACTAAGTTTGAAAGTGGATTGCGTTCTGGAAAATGGCTCCTAAAGTTGTCGATAAAACTCAACGAGGAAAAAAGAACCGTACGGGTATTCTCGTCATAGATAAAGTTAAGATTATCCATGATTTGGAGAATGGAATATCGGTGCGTGACGTAATGCAAAAGTACCACATTAAATCGCGGTCTACCATCTACAACATCCAGCAATCAAAGAAGAAGATATTTGACAATATTGCGAACATTCATGGAAACATCGGTATGTAATTTTGATGTTTATTAAAATAAAATGCTGTGACAATTCTTGTTTACAGCACGCCGCAAGAGTTTCAAGCAAGCTAGCTACCCCAAAGTCGATGAAGCTTTATACATTTGGTTTTTACAACAAAGGCAACGTCACATTCCGGTAAGTCAAGAAATGCTACAAGTGCAATCAGTAAAGTTTTTCAACGATTTGGTTTGGTGAGGGTAGTTTTGGAAGTCGCGGTTATATCGATAAATTTATAAAGAGATATGATATTCGTGTTCTCAAAATTACGGGCGAGAAATTGTCGAGTGACATTGCTGTTATTGATGAGTACGTCAACCAGTTTTCGGCAGAAATGCGTTCCAAAAATTTGGAACCGAGCCAAATTTTTAATGCGGAAGAAAGCGGTCTTTACTTTAAAACCACTTCCACCAATACCTACGTTAACAAGGATTCGATTACCGCACCGGGAAAGAAGGTCAATAAAGAACGCTTGACCTTCATGCCATGCTCGAACATGGACGGTTCTTATAAACTGCCACTGATGGTCATTGGAAAGTTTTTAAAACCTCGACCATTGAAAAATTTGAAAGAGCTGCCGGTTCATTACACAGCATCCAAAAATGCATGGATGACCCGTACATTGTTCAAAACTTGGTTTTTGAGCATTTTGTACCACAAGTACGAATTTGTTTGAAGGAATCAGGTCTCCCTATCCAAGCAGTCTTGGTTTTGGATAACTGTTCTGCTCACTTTAATGCAGAGGAGCTGAAGACCAATGACGGTGCCATATGGACAAAGTTTCTGCCTCCAAACAACACAGCAGTGATACAACCTATGGACCAAAATGTGATCCAAATGATCAAGACACGTTACCGACAAATAATGATGAGAGAGGTTCTTGGAAGACCGGGTGAGTTCCATGACAACATTAAGAAGATATACGTGAAGGATGCGATATTTTGGATTGCGGAATCATGGGATAAAGTTCCTCAGATGTCCATTAGGAAATCTTGGAATCTGCTGTATAATCCGGAAGAAGTTGAAGACGAAGATGACTTGCCGCTGTCAGTTATCAAAAAGCGACTAACCGAGATTTCCGATAAAATCACACACTCGAGTATCATCGACGAGGAGAATGCTGAATTTGAATTCCTGAAAGATTCGGAAATAGTGGACAAGGTACTCAATCCTACAGCAGACGATGAAATGACGTACAATACAATGGATTCCAGTCAACCCGAAGATGACAGCATGAATATTTCTGGTCTTGTTGGAGCCGAGGATGACTTTCAATCAATTTCTGATGAATCGGCGCTGAACGCAATGGACGTTATGATCAGATATGCTGAAGAAAATGGATAGCCTCTCAATTCTCAATTTTCGTTGCGTGAGATGAGATCTAATATCTTCGAGAAAGTAGCTGATAGAAATTCATCTTGAGAAAGTAATTTTGGAAGTATTGAACTGAAATGTCGTTAATTAATTTTTTTATCGATTCATAAGTTAAAAAACATGTTAAACGTTAATAACAATTCCAATAAATAAATAAAAATAAAAATTTCTAAATTTCATTGGTTTTTAAGGTTTAAATGTCCATCCAGTAATAGTTTCCATTAAATTATGGTTCTCCAGGGGTGAACGAGACCACGTGCCATGACATTTTATTTATTATTCCTTACATAAAACGCGATGCGCTGCGCCACGTGATCACGGTCACTTTGTAAGAGGGTTTATTCAGCATTAATTTTACTCCCAGAGTCCCAGATAAATGAAAAATAATAAAAAGCAAAGCAATATGTTCTGTTTTCTAAAGGAGCATTTACATACATAAGTTCAGGACACTCTGGTAGGCTCGTTCCCAAAAAAAAGACTGGGAAGGAGGAATCACACTCCCTGTTTCTGCGAGTCGTAGTCACGTGAAGTGACCATTGAAATAACATGGTCACTTTACGTGACTCACAGAATCAGGGGGACAGCTTCTATTAAAATGACTTGTTCGATGATAATTATAGTAAGTAAATCAATTGAACAAAAATGGGTGAAAAACCTTAACCCCCCCTCCCCTTTCCATAACCCCCCTTAAGCCACCAGTGAATGTTTTCCACCATTTTTACTATTTTTTATGACTAACCAAAAAATAGAAATAAAATAAAATATGCTTCGATTTTATGGACAATTCGATTTTATGCACATTTCAAAAAAAAATTGTACATATAATCGAAGGTATACCTGTAATTGTCAGCATTTATTTTTGAACACCAGTTGTGAAAATTATTAATTTCATTCCTAAAAACTACAAGATCAGATGGTTTACATATTTCTAGATAAAGTTTCATATCGTCTGCATACATTGAAACGTTCAGGCGACTTAAAACGTGGTCAACATCGTCAACAAATCAAATGAACAGTAATGGACCAAGATGGGAACCCTGTGGTACACCAGATATCACATTCACTACTGATGACAATTTGCCCATTGAGCGATTCCACGAACAAGTGGGAAATTTTTCCAGTTTTTATTTTTTGTATTTTTTGATTTGCATGAAACCTTGCATACAAGTTGTTGGGGAAGAAAAATCTAGCTTTACTTATGAGAAGGGCCTATGAAAAATGCACATGATATCTTCAAAAAATTTTATCTCGGAAACGGTTTGTCCGATTGGTTTGGTGTCTTGGGCGAAGTTTTAGACAATTGTTGATGCTATATGGAAAAAATATGCACGGTAAAAAAAAAGTTTGGTTTTTGTGTTTTGAGCTAAAATATAGATTTTCCCTTAAAAGTTTGCATCTGATGCATCAATCTTTCCGAAAAAAATACTTTTGAAACTGGAAAAACACGGAGTACATCCGAAAAGGGCCAAAACTTATTAAGTTATCAAAAAAATCAATATTAAATCAGTAATATCTTCTAAACGGTGCATCTTAGAAAAATGTTACCGAAGTACTTTTTGCTTGCAAATTTGATGTACTTTTATAAAATTAGGGTGACAAACTTTTTTAACTTTTTTTAATAGCTTTTTTGAAAATTGTAATTTAAAAAAAAAAATTTTTTTTCATTGTAACCTATTTTTCTCCAGAACAACCCACTGTGCACTAGATAGCATTTTCAGTCAGCTATAACATAAGGATAATTAAAAAATTATTGACATGTAACTTTTAAGCGAAAATCTATATTTTCGTTCATAACACAAACGCCAAACTTTTTTTTACCGTGCATATTTTCTCCATATAGCACCAACAATTGTCTAAAACTTCGCCCAAGACACCAAACCAATCGGACAAACCGTTTCCGAGATACAATTTTTTGAAGATATCATGTGCTTTTTTCATAGGCCCTTCTCATAAGTAAGGCTAGATTCAAAATGGCGAACCAAGTATGCAAAACGGCGTTTTTCTTCCCCAAAAACTTGTATGCAAGGTTTCATGCAAATAAAAAAATATGAAAATTACTCGTTGCTGAAATGATATTGAACCGCTCTGCTGTATTTTTTAATACCAGTTTCATGCTGTGCCATCTAATTCTAAACCAGTTTAATTTCATGGTCTCCTAGTAAATTTTCAGAAACAACTGTCATCTGAATAGTGATATTGTGAAAGTTTACCTAAACTCTAATCGCAGGAAGCAGCGAGTAGTGCAGCTTCTGATAGCGAGTGGTGTAGGATGTGAGTCAACTGTGACGAATTGAGTGAAACAGTTTACTCATGTTGGTTCAAGAGACAGTTATGGGGTAGACAAAGTTGAAGATCAAGCGGAAGTTTTGATAGGTTCCACCTTCTGGCTCGTATTGTACAACAGTGTGCTGATGTTGGCGTAGTGATCGTTGGGCGGATGACATCATATCGTCAAAAACAGGCTGGTGGAAGAGGTGTGGGGGTACGCTGCACACCACAAAACAGAGGTACTGTTGGTCAGCAAATGCAAAGTGTCATTGCTCAGAAAGAAGTGATTACGAGCTGAACATCAATAGCTATGTGAACTATGCCCGGGAAGAGGCAGCCAAGGCCAAACAACGGTGGACCAAGAGTAGCAAAATGCTTCTTCTAGTTGGTGTATTCTCGTCGATACTGAGGTACGGTGGCTCAGCCTGGATTGCTGAGCTTGACACTTAACAGAATCGTGCGTAGCTGAATAGTACGTACCAGCTCATGACCATACGAGTCGTGAGTGCGTACAAAAGTTTCTCATCGAAGGCAGTGAGATGATACCTATCGGAATCACCCCAGCGGAGAACAGCGATTTCGATGAACATGGAGACACCTCTAATACAGGTTCTCACGCCTTGATGCACAGAAAACATGCAGAGGTAAAATTGCACCAAAAAATTGTTCCAGTACTACTGCTTGTATTACAAATATACATCTTTTAGTTACTGGAAAATTAAACTGACAATTGATTTTACGGTCGGTTTAAACGTTATAAACAAAGTTGGAAGTAGAGCTGTACAGTGTACTACTTCCGACATTATGTATAAAGCCACATCAGATACTCAAAGATACCTTATCTCCCCATCTATATTTCTCATGCCCCTCACCTATTGAATACTACCAAAATAACCTAAAGCTAGTATGATTGAGCTTTCCAAATGAATGATATTTATTTAAAAAAAAATTGGTGCGATGTTCTAAGTCTATATTTTTGTTCTGGTTGCAACGGTGTTTCCTTTTTCAATTTCATTATCTGCACTTCATCCTGTGCCAATGAGGAAGCTCAATAAGGGATGTGATATAGGAACGTCCCAACATCTCCAGTCTAGCCGTTCGGAACATTTTGATTTCAACGTTGTTTTCTCCGGTGTTTCCAGACTTTGAAATGGAGTTTCAACTCACAATGGTTATTCCGAGAGTCGAAGTGACAAGGTGACTTTTCTCACTTCAAGAAGAATCTTGAAGTGAGAAAAGTTACCTGCCGTGACGCTCCTGCGCAAATTAAATGGAGAGTCACTGCACGTAACTTTTCTCACTTCACAAAGTGACAAACGTCACTTCGACTCTCTGAATAACCCTTACTGCCTGGAACCAATCGTTCATCTTAATATTCATCTAGCATCAACAAGAATCGGCACCTTTTGACTCGTGAATTTCGGAAACTTTTTAGAATTATTTCGAAATGTCGAACGAGCTGAATCAACACCAACCAAAACCAAACAAAGCAGGCGGAGTTCCAAAACAAAACACACACATGGACGTCATCATACAAAAGTTAGAAAAATGGCGGTGAAAATGGAAAATAGTTGATCTATTTTTGGTGATCTATATCTTTGGAACTGTTATAAAACTAGACCAATACAATAGAACACTGCTGAAAACGGCATAAGGTTATTGAATTAGACAAAAATTGAATACGGTTACCGTTCATCGATCACAATGTGCGAATTCCGGGACATTATGCAAAACACTCTCTTGTTTTAGAATTACAAGGAAGATTCGAACATTCCGCCGTCAATTCGAGTAAAACTCTCAACTCGCCCCCCAAAACATACACCATGAATAAGAAACGGTAACATTTCCTCATCGATCTGCGATTCTCAAAATTGTCCTTTGAATCTTTGTATTCAAAAGATTGTTTGAATTTTTGGATTCAATAGTTTAGATTCACGTTGAGATAATGTCACAGCGCATCCCCAGCTCGATGCTGGAGTCCGGGCCTCTGAATAAACTCTAAGATCCATAAATCTCACGCGTTTTCAAACAAGCCCTAGATAAAAAGGGATGATTCATGGATGTCAGTTATCTTATAACTAACCCAGCTATATTTTGTCTATAAAATGAATGCACCCCATGTTGCATGAGTAACTCTGATCACGTTTCCTTCACAACATTTGCAGCGGGTTGTAAATCGATCATGTCTTATTTGAACGTACGCGATGCGCTTGTGCTTATTATATGTGAACCAGTAGGCCTTGAACAACTATCGCTAGAAAGAGTTCAGGTTTCAAAAATCGTTTTGCCTTTTATCGATGCGTTCAATCTATAACCATCATTTAGAAAAGAAAAGCATTTCATGTTCTCCAGCGATACTTTCTATCTAATCTGCAATTTCCTATTTATTCTACAACCAGTTTTATTATTGCTCATTTGAATCCTCAATTGCCTTGTACTGTTTGTGTCGGTTATGGAACTTAGTACTAATTGTCCCTATTCTCGTATCTCCTCTCCATTGCAGGCAAACAACAACGGACAGACGGAGAACTACCGTTATCTCGACAAACAAAATGCCAAAGATGCTGCCATCTACAACTGCGCCCGGGTTAGTGCCACAGTAAACAAAGGATCGAAAGTGAATCTCTGCCATCGCCTAGTAGTCGGTAGTTGAGTTGTTCTACACACTTACGATAAATTACAACCACTGCTACAAAACGATACAACAATGCTCTTGTAAGCGCTCTCGTAGCTCTATCCGTTATCACACGCTCTCGAGGGAGTACAGTTCCAGTGCTTGCAAGTGGGTACCTACGAGAACAAATTGAAAAATTGCAACCACTTCAGCCGTATATTGTTCGGTACCAACACACAGGCAGCGTTCTTTCTTCCTGCTTCACTTTCATTTGGAAGTCGCTATCAAGTCAAACACGTCAGTCTCGGAACAAGCTACAGACAGCAGCGGTTGAAGCAAGTGACGATGATCAGCAGTCGGTGATCGATTACGAAACGCGAGAGGTGTTCGGCGGTGCTGCCGATCGATTTGAACAGTGCTCACGCTGCGTGAATCATAAGTATACAGATCAAAAGCAGGTTCTCATAGTCGCCGTCAATCCATTAGAAGCAGTGTTTAGCAGCAGTTGAGTTTGTATGAATGAAATTGTGTAACGATCGCACGGAGGCTGCTGGACGGTGGAAAAGTGTGGAATGCAGTACGAAGGAAGCAAGTGTGACTCAAGTGGATCTCGTGGAAGCGGAAGAATGCACTATTTACATTAGCAGTACATTGTAGTACGTAGAACATAGATCAAACGGTTGCATTTAAATGTCAATTACAAAAAGTATTCGCGCAAAATAATTCAGCAATCAAATATTTCTATACAATTTAGTTGACCCTGTGAGTGAGTGCGTTGTTGTTGTTGCAAAGGGAGTTGAATTCAATCAAATCAAGTGAAAATGAAACCCATACGACTGATGTTAGATGTAAGGACGCTAGTTTTAAGTGTGTTTTTGCTGCTGGCTGTTTCGGTGGCCGGTCAGCAGGTGGATCAAGTCGTAGTGGATGATGAGCTGGACGGACCAAATGTTTGCAAGGAAGTGGAGCAGTATCAGCTTTTTGTGACCGCCCCACGCGAGGTGACCTATCAGGAACGGTACCAGAAATGGTGTGTGGCTGTTCCACCCCGCTGTTCGGCATATCGGGTCAAGACAAAGACCGTCAACGAAACTACAAGTGTAACCAAGGAGAGGATACTGAAAAAGTGCTGCACCGGGTACGAGAAGAACAAGCAGGGAGATCGGTGTGTACCGGCTTGCACTATAGGATGCAAGCATGGCGATTGCGTTGCACCGGAGACGTGTCGTTGCCATGAAGGTTATGCGGGGAAGACGTGCAATATAAGTAAGTAACCGTTGATTGTTGACAGAATTAGTTCCTCGTGTGGTGATGTTTAAAGGTAAAAATCTTCTTGGAGATATACTCTAGAAAACCTAGCATTTGCTACAAACTCACTTTTTATAAATGCTTCTGAGTGGGATGAGTTACTTCCTTTAAATTATGTCAAAATTGGTTTATGACAGACACGCGTATTGCAAATCTCCTCAGTGATTCGTACAGTTAGTTCTATTACAGTGCTGGTAGCAGGGAGACTTGGTCATTATTCAAATGCTAGTGCTTATTATAGTCTCTATTTTTAATGAAAGGTCTCTTTTTCAACACAATTGTTTTTGGGTATTTGATAGCTGATCAGTAACATGGTATGAACGAAGCATAACTTAGTAGTTGTTGTTTCGAGTTCGGTTTAATTTTTACCTCTAGAATCGTGATTTTCGCATAGTCGGTTCCATTCGATGTTTAAACAGAACACTTTTCCGCGTAGTACCTACATATAGAATGACAATTGTGGATGGGGCATCGTATGCGAGAGAATGAGATGTGAAATGCTGACACTTCGTGGGAGAACTAGTCGAGTCCTCTATCTATTGTCTAACTACGCTTCTAGATTATTTAATTTCCGAATTTGCCCATTGAAAAAACGAGATGCAGGAAGTCACCAACAATTTCACGTCTCAAAACTATTTAAAATGTTGGACCCATTCAGAATTCTTTGAAACCTCTGGACTCCTTCAAAAACTGATGTTTTAATTTGTTTTCGTAACAAATTTACATAATATCACTGATTATATAGGAGCTTTAAGTTGCGATTCGAACATTTTAAAAGTGACCGGGCACTGCTTTTTGACGTAGGACAACGTCTTTGTTTTCTTTACTGGAGTACAATTTTTATAAAAATGCATTGCGACCGTCATGAAAAGTGGTCAGGTTTTGAGCGTTCATATCCCAGGCAATTGGAAATATCTCTACGCATCAATTTCAATAGAAGAGGGATCCTAGAGGGTTTGAGCTGTTTAGTGAAATACCTGTAACTAGAAATTAGAAGAAAAATTAGTATTTTCCATTTAATTCCAACTACCTTTGCTTATTTTGACAGATACGCGTATTTCGTCTACAATGTGCAGATTTCTTCAGTGTCTCGTGTCTCGTACGTAAGTCGAGTTATTAGTACGAGACACTGAAGAAGTCTGCACATTGTAGACGAAATACGCGTATCTGTCGAAGATAAGCAAAGGTAGTTGGAATTAAATGGAAAATACTAACAGGGTGGCCACAGACTCGGGAAATGCGGAAAAAATGCGGGAATCCAAAATCATCGGGAAATATGCGGGAAAATGGCGGGAATTTCAAAAGTCATCGGGAATTTTTGTCATATGGAAGGAACCATACTCACACCTTTTTCAAATGATTTGAGTAGCGTTTTTGTCATTTACTCGGTCCACCGATCTCATTGTTCAGCCTGTTCAAAACGTACCGCTTAGAGCATCTTCAGCGGTGGTCTATTTTAACATCTTTATAGTTGATTTGCATCAGGGGCTGTTCATAAACCACGTAGACAATTAAGGGGGGGGGGGGTTCGAAAAAGTCTACCTTTGTCTACGATGGGGGAGGGCGGATATACCAAAAGTCTACGTAGACCTTTTTTTCTCTCTACAAAACGGATATTCATACCCTCCACGCAGAGAAAAATACCGTCATAACAAACATATTCCAGGTAAATCCAGACATAAAATTAGTTTATTTTGGCCGCAAACATGGCCGCTTTTGTTTTCTAACATATTCTATGTTTAAAACCAACCTTAGTAGCTTGTTGCCATTCTGTTAAGATAACATAAATATGACTTGCTAAGTCATAATCAAGTTACTACAACTAATAAAGGTCGTAGTGTGCTACATGGGAAGTGACATCGATGTTTGAAATTAAAATCATATTATGTTTATATTCATCATTCTAATGATACGAATAAACGTACAAATTTTGGCTTTTACTGGTTGCGTTCTAAATTTAATTTATCTATTCTATGAATCTTGGTGATCTTAGTCCTGGATTGAGCTATAATGCTAACATGTTCCAATTTCAAGAAGTTTTCTCAGAAATGCACACAGTGTCGAGGCCTGAACTTTGTAAAAATTGAAGCAATACATAAAATCAGTATAATATGGCAACTAATTAAATAAAGGAGCCTAACATCCCGTTCACACTACAACCTAAATAACGTTATATTGACTATCTTCATACTAGCATCTATACATATAAAGACTGTCTACGTTAAATTTCGGACACCAAAATAATAGTAGCAAAATAAGATTTACACATTATTCAAAAAACCGATTGTTTATTTCACAATAATAGATTTATATCTACATTAGAAACAGTTGATTAAGATGTTCATCCTTCTTTCTGTTAACTTCTCAAACTTTCTGTGGTACACACGCGATTAGCTTCCAGAAGGTATCCTCGGAAACGCCCGCCGTGACGATTCTCCATCTTCTCTTGAAATCGTCGGCACAATGGCTTTCTTCTTAGTTTCGAAGAGTTTCCGCTTAACTAGTGCTCAGTTGTGCTCTATTGGGCGAAGTTCTAGACAGTTTGGTGGATTGGCTGTTTTTGGCACGCATTTGACCTCTTGTACCTTATACCATTTCAGGACGGATTTCGCATAGTGACAAAACAGACTGGAGAGTCGTGGCTTCTGATAAACGGTAGCAACCGCTTTTGCAGACATTCTTTCTCGTACACATCCTTATTGATAGTGTCGGTAGAGACGAAACTTCTAGATTTTCAACGGAAACTGCACGGAAAAAAATCCGTGCCCAGATCCGTGAACTGCAATCATGAATTCGAGAACAAGCAAAAATACACCGTGAACTGAATCACGTAATCGGGAACTAGTTCACGTTTTTGGGCAAAAATCATGAAAACGTGAACTTGTTCACGGTCCGTTTTCATTTTCCTGTACATATGGCCTGCCACATCAAATACATCTTCGAAAATTTGGACACCTTCTTTGTCCGGAAATACTTGGCAACGGCGTTCTTTTGCATTGAGGTATAAAAAGCCAGACCCTGAAGGTATTTAAAGTCTTCGAGTACTTATGTTTCGTCGTCTATTTTGATACAAGAAAATGTTTGCAAAAAATGGGTATCAAGCACCTTAGCACGACAGACAGCAGTGAAATTTTACATGTCATCACAGTTGGGCACCTTTTTCACTTTGTTCGGCTTCATTCCTTGCCCATACTTACTTTTGTGCCACATTTCGCACAGAAAGATTGGGATTTTTCTCAATAATGGTTATCACCTTCTTGTCCATTTATTGAGAGCATACTTTTCGATTGGTTCCACTTCCAACCTTCCGATCCACAGTCAAGTGCTGGCCAAATGATTTGCAAATATACTTTTGGGAATTTTAGTTTCTTGGCAGGATCGCGTTCCGATAAATTCGTATTTCACTGCCGTTCGTAAAAAATCCGTGTCCACTTAATTCGACGCCATTTTATTGAATGTAACAAGAAAGTAAACTTGTTGCACCACGAAATAAAGTGGAGAGTTTCAGCTGTCACATGAGTGAAACGTTTCAGCGATCCGTGAAATAATTCAAAACCTACACAGAAATACAATTGTCCAAAATTAACGTTGACAGGCATAAGTTCTCACCCAAAACAATTTTCGTGGCATTTGATATCAAGATCGTAATGTAGGTTGCAATGTGAACGGGGATTAATGCTACACGCTAAAATTACTGTCTCTAATTATCTTTTCGAAAGGAAAAAAGGGATAACAAGAGAGTACTTTGAGGGTGTTGGGTGTGTTTCGCTATTCGTTTTTTCAAACATCGATAGATCGAATGCATGGTATCTACACAATAGTAAGTTTATGATGTCAACCACCCAAGCATCACAACTCTTTTTTTTCCTTTATTATCGAGATTTTCATCTCTGGGCTGGTTCATCTCCCATCGAAGTCGCTCAAATCCCTTTTAGGTATTTTCGTAACTTTTCCGGGGGTGAGATTCGAACTCGTGACTTTGGCGTGAGATGTATTACAGAAACTTGATTGTGACTTAATTGAGTCGACTATCAGTTACATTGACTTATTTGCAACAAGTGTGCTACTAGGGCATTGAGTAATATCATTTATACGTGTATAAGATGATATTTGATAGTTAACCTGCTCACATTTGACAAACGTTTAGTAGAGGGTTTTAGGGCATGTAGGACAAAGTAGAAAATACATTAAGAGATCTGGGAAGATGTCAACTTGCTTTGGAAAACTTTCATAGAAGATAAACTGAACTTGATATCTAAAGTAAAAACGAAAAGAGCCGCATATGTTTTTATTGTGGACTGCATTTTGCGACAAAAGTGAACGGAGATCAACGCAAAAGCATCCACAAGGCAGATATTTCTTCGAAGAAAATAAGGCCACTCAAGATTCTGTAGCAACGCCAGGAAGAAATTCTTTGTGAGGTCAACGATAACGGAGCTACGGAAGTTCTACGGATAGAATCACGTTTTGTCAAAATCATTGGTCTTCACATCCAAGAAACAATTCCACCAGAACCCTAGTAGAACACCACGATCATAATTAGTTTCAGCAACTTGATTATGACTAACAAAAGTACATTTATGTCTTCTCAACTTAATGGCAACATGTGTGCTACTAGGGAACTTCCGCTGATGAACTTTAATTATTGGCTCAAGCAGCCATGGGAGGGGCATCACAATATTAGATAGTGCTGATAGTGGTAGATAGAGACACGCCAAGCTATGACAAGAAGCACTGCGACGTTTCAACATGCCAAGGGATATGATCCTAGACATTATGCGACAACTACAGTCAACTGATGACTTTTTCCAGCTGTTGCGATACAGCTAAATATGTTGGCCTTAGTGTTACATAGGTGCACTACAGCTTAACGGATGTTGGCGTATGACCTCAGCTAGTTCTCTCGACGAAAACTTGGGGGTTGGTGACCCTGAGGATTTTTTGCAAATCTGTCCTTAAGACTTACGGCCCGCAGTATTTACGTCCCACAATATCGGAAAAGGTTAAGAAACTGATGGACAAAAATTATCTCCCAAAAGTTCGAAAAAAAATCTTGTAAATTTGGTGCACTTAGAAACTCAGGGAACTTATCAGAAGCTCGGTGTACTTTTAAGATTTGACTTACACTTTCCCGAGGTTTAGCTATTCTCCCTGATGTCAATGGAAAATACCATAAAATCAGGGAACTTCCAGAAATTAAGGGTTCTTCCTAGAAGTTCAGACAACTTTCCTGAAATTCAGATTGTTTCCTAGAAATTCAAGGAATTGTCCACAAATTCAAGGAGCTTACCACGAGTTCAGGGAAGTTTCCAAAAGTAAAGGGTTCTTCACAGAAGTTCAGGTAACTATCCAGAAATTCAGGGGGCTTCCAGAAGTTTAGAAAACCTTAGAAAATTTTGGGTATTTTTTCAGAAGTTCATAGAACTACTCAAGATGTTCAGGGAACTTCCCAAAAATTCAAGGAACTTGCCAGCAAATTAGAGAACTTCCAATAGAGAACAGTCAAGAAATTCATGAAGCTTTTCAACAGTTTACATTTACAGAACTTCTTAGAAGTTCAGCGAACATGTAGGAGTTCAAGAAACTTCCTTGAAGTTCTGGATGTCTTATGAATTCAAAAAACTTCTCAGAACTTTAGGAAATGCTCACAAAGATCATGGAACTCCCTTAAAGATCAGGAAACATTCCAAAAGGTCAGCAAACATCTCAGACGTTCAGAGAACGTCCCAGAAATTTAGAAAATTTCCCAGATGTTCAGGGAACTTTCCAGAAGCTCGAAAAAACTTCCGGATGCTCAGGGGATTCAGCAATTCAGGAAATTTCTCAGTAATCCTGCGATCTTCCAAGAATTTCAGGAAACTTCCCCCAAGATTTTTCCAGAATTTCAGAAAACGTCCCAGATAAACAGGAAGCTGGATTTTTTGAGCATTTGAAAAGTTTAGGAAACATTCAAAGGATTTTTTCATATGTTTGGGGAGCTTCCTAGAACTTCAGGGTTCTTTCCAGATGATCGAGAAACGTTCCAATCGTTCCGAAAACATCCCAAAAGTTCAGGGTATTTAAGTTTTAAGAAACTTCTTACTATTCGATAATTTTTCGAACCCAACCAAAACAAGAAAAAAGAAACCAACTTCTTTTTAATCAATTTCATAGAATTTCCACCTATTCACAATCTTGGAGATCATAAAAAGTTCTTGTACGGTTGAACAACATCTCGGTAATGCTAACTTTTCCACAGAAATTCCACGGCTTCCAAGATTTTATTTTAAATTTCTCGTAAGTTATTTAAATATGTGTGATATTCTACTTTTTATTTTTTTAGAGTAACGGTTTTTCTACCAGATTGTCCCATTCGTTTTTAAAATTAAGTTGTAATTCACGAAAACTCGACTAGAATGTTTGTTTCAAACGCAAAACTCCCTTCGCAAATTTCTCCAAGATTCAATTCTAGATTACTAGAAATATGGAGGCATTAAAATTAAAGAGACAGACGAAGAACCAGAAGTCTCTGAGGAAGTCATTGCAAGTTGAACCTGAAATGGAATCCGTTGATTTTTTCTGAAATCTGTCGTTCAACTGATACGCAACTGTTCATTTGTTGTTTGTTTTTTGAATTGTTGAGTAGTGCGTAAGAATTGAAAATAAAATACCTAATCAAAGCCTGTATAAAGGATAAGTTTATCTAAATCGTTCCAGAAATCTTCACTGATGTATCATGCGGGACAAAAACTAGATTCCGATATATTTTAGTTTGGCGAAATTTTATTTCACGTGATATCTGCACCGGGGTGTTTGAAATATGATTGTGAATTCACATTTTTCTGATTCGTTGGAAAAAAATCCGAAAAAATCAACTTGAAACCATTAAAATCTTTGATCTTCAAACATTTATAGTATAGCATTCCAAAAACCTCGAAATAAAAAACATAATTTTCGGTAAAAATAAACGATTAAAATAGGTAATTTTTAACCTTTTTCGCTTGTCATCAACAATACCGAATTTTCGGTAATCCTTGTTTACCGATAATTTCAGTATGTGAATTTTTGTGCGCTTTTCGGTATTTATTACCAACTTTTCCGTATTCTTGTCATAGCGTGTACATCAAATCTAGACAAAATAGTCAAAAGGTCGAAAGTAACATTCGCTGGAGAAGTTCTGTAACTCGATGTTTACCCGGTAGGATAATAGGGTGACGTACATTGTAACAGACGTCCTTCGCAGTGCCAATTCGGCCGCGTTCCCGGAGCAAACCATTTTCGTCTAACATTGGCAATAGTCGATAGATAGCGCTAGTTTTCCCTATGGTCTCCTGCCCGATAACGTTTGGTGGTTTATTCGCCAGTGCGGCGATCTCATCCGGATAAGCATCTTGCTGCACCAATTTCAAGATGGTTATCTCTGCCTTTCGAAGCTCGACTTGCTGAAGTGCTCCATGGCATTTCGACACATTCTTGGTCGAGTTGTGTAGGAATCGTAGAACGTATGCGACGACTCGCTGCAGTCGATCCCAGGAGGAGAACCGATCGAAGTCTACTGCGGGTTCGAGCGAGCAGTGATGTAGGATTGATGCACGCATCTCTTCAGTTGTGGCAATAATCGGCCCTTTAGGCTGAGGCCACCCGATTTCTGGCATTTGCAGGAATTCGGGTCCCTGGAACCACTTACTGTTCTGGTCAAAGTATGGGCCACTACCCCATTTAGTTGCTTCATCAGCTTGGTTTGATTTCGATGGTACCCATCGCCAGTCGCCCGCTGTAGTGTACTCCAGTACCTCGCTCACTCTAAATGAAACGAATTGGCGGTAGTTTCGAGGGTCAGCCTTGATCCAGGCTAGAGCTGTTCTGGAATCTGTCCAAAAGACTTTCTTGGAGATGAATATTCCAAGGTTTTCCGTCACAAATTTTGTCCAGCTCACTCTGGGGATAGCCCAGGGTTTCAGGGGAGCGACCTTAGATTTGGCTGCAATAAGGCAGCACCGCAGGCTTTCGCCCTCGGTGGGCTTGCGCAAATAGACTGCGCAAGAATACGCCACTTCACTGGCGTCGACGAACACATGGACTTCGCAACTTCCATAGGATTCTCGAATGGCTTTCCGGCTGTGGCTCGCCACAGGTCCTGTATCAGTACCTTACCGTGGATGATAAACAGCGAAAGCAAGCCCAATGGATCGAGCAACGTCATTACACATCGTAGCACCTGCCTTTTTGTCGGTCGCGTGTTGGTTCGGATTAGTGATTGTACCTCCTCGCTCATCTGGGCACTTTATTTTGTCACTGTTTTTTTTTCAACACAAATTGATTTTTTTTTCTTTAAGTAAAACTCCTTTTTATTGCAGTATTCCATAAGTGAAACTTAAAAAGAATATAAAAAATAAGATAATAAAAAAATACAGTGTGTTTACTTTAATTTGAATCAAGTAAATGAGAGAAATTGAAAAAACGATGAGATGGGCACTTTATTTTGCCTATCAGTGTACCTGCTGGAAGTTAAAATAACTTCTGGGAAGCGAAATTTGATTTTCTAAGTTCCCGCCATTTCCAGAAAGTTGTTCCTATTACATGGATGATCAGCAAACTTTTGGGAAGTTCATCCAAGTTTTCAGAAACGTTAATAATTTTTCAGCAATTCAATGAACTGCTCTTAAGTTCCACCATTTCTCTTCTCGAAAGACAGCGAGCAAACTTCATGATTATCTGGAAACTTCCAATTATTTTATTCAACTGCCGAGAAGTTTAATCAACTTCTGGCATATTGATTATAGATATTTCCACCCAATCTTCATAGATATTCTGAAGTTCATTAAATTAAATTTTTAAAGAGTGCGTTCAGTAAGAAACTTAGAAGCTTATATAAGTTCTGAAATGATGCAAAATAGATCCGGTATAAGACAATCACCCATGCCGGTTGAAGATCTTAACTGACGAAATAAGTCTTCAGCTGCTTGACTAGACAGGCTCAAGGCTAAGAACTGCTCGGGAACATTTTGTAGACGATAATTTTTTTTGCCTGCAACACCAATGCATGCGCGTTTATTTTTGTGTTTATTTCATCGCGTAATTGTCATTGCGTTGCCAGCAGATAAACAAAACAGTGAAATTGACCATGTTACTAGATCGATCGAAAATTGCAAATCGAGGAAATCGATTCACATATTCACATTGAAGTGACTGCAATCTGATTCAAATTTGCTGCGCACGATATCAGTGAGACACCCCTAGATTTTATGGCAAGCACTTCGTTCCTTGTGTTTGAAAATTTGGTAGAACAGTAAAGCTCCAGAGAACTGTTCTTGTTTAAAAGAAGGATAAAACTCGTATTATAATTATGCGAGGCAAACGCTAAAATCAGAGGTTTGCTTATACGGAGACAGAAAAACGCATCATAATAAAAAAAATGCCAATAATGACAAGATCGCATCTGAAGAACTGTGTTTTTTTTCAAGGTCATAAATCCGGCCGAATGTCATAATGACGTAGCAGGTACGGAAGTAAAATGCTTGATTTTTACACAAGCTGCAATATGATAAACTTTTCTGGCAAATTTTAATGATTTTCTGAGGGTTGGTACATTCTAGGAAATGAGATTCTGGAGAATGGTTTTCGGGGGAATGTTGTTTGTTTGATATTTTTACTAGATTCAAGTACGTAATATTTTGAGTTTTAAAATCGACCATTATTTTCATCAAAGCAGAAAAACAAACTGGAAGTGTTTGATTGAATGACACCTAAATTTGATAAAGAAAAAAACATTTAACCTCCATGGTATTCTGAGGATCAATTTTCTATTGTCACATGAGACATTTGCCACGTTTGATTTCATTCGTCAATCCATCTCCACCTTTTTCCCGGAACATTCCTTCATGACTGCTAATCACGCTAATTTCGGCAAGCATTTGTTGTGTTCTAATTGGGTCGATCAATTAGTAGCATTGCTCAAAACATCACCCGCTCGTAGTAACAAATCCATGATCTCTGTTTTTTTCAGATTGTCCACCGAATCGCTGGGGCTCCGATTGCAATCAAATGTGTCAATGCAGGAACAATTCCACGTGCAAGGCTCAGGATGGAAGCTGTGCCTGCCAGAAAGGCTACACCGGCGATCGGTGCCAGTACCAGTGTCCATCGAACCGTTTTGGCCAGGACTGTGCCGAGATTTGCCAATGCCAGAACGGTGGTAAATGCGATCCGGTGTCCGGCGAGTGCTTCTGTGCGCCCGGCTTCGCAGGGCCTTTGTGAGTGTTGCTAATTGGTTCCATGTGATTCGAGATGCTAACTAATAATTCGGTTTGTTGTTTTCCTATAGATGTGCCGAAAGATGTCCAGACGGTAAGCACGGAGAGCAGTGTCGGTCGGATTGTCGCTGCCAGAATGGCGGAAGCTGCGATTCACAGACGGGTGAGTGTATTTGTCCGGCCGGTTATACCGGATCGGTATGTGCTAATCGCTGCCAGGGCCAACGATGGGGCCTACGGTGCGAACAAAAGTGTGAGTGCTTCAACGGAGCGGATTGTAATCACACGACAGGAGAGTGTATGTGCGCACCTGGATTTATGGGTTCCAAATGTTTGGACTCGTGCCCTGGCAACACATATGGCTATAACTGTACAGAGACGTGTCGTTGTTTGAATGGAGCCATATGTGATTCGGCCACTGGCAAGTGTTCCTGCGCGGCAGGTTGGATGGGAGCGGACTGTGGGTTGCGGATTTGTCCGGCTGATCGATTCGGAGCTAACTGCACCGGTCAATGCGAGTGCGATGTAAATAATACCAAGATGTAGGTTTTATTTTCAGCGGGTTTACCTTTGGCAGTCTTATTTTGATTTTCCGTTTTTTTGTTTGCTACTTTTCATTTTGTTGATTTGGTGATCGAAGGTGCCATCCCTGGACAGGAAAGTGTCTATGTAATCCAGGTTGGAGTAGCACTCTGTGTGACAGGCCATGTCCCTTCCTGCGTTACGGAGAAGGTTGTTCGATCCAGTGCAACTGCAAGAATAACTCACCATGCAACCATATCGACGGTATGGGTTCCTTCTTCTTCTTGTTCTTTCTATTTGTTTGTGTTGTTTGGTTTGGTTTTCTATGTTTTCTGAATTTCTAAACCCCTTTTCCTTAATAGGAACGTGTAACTGTATTGCCGGCTACAGAGGCGATACTTGTGAGGAACAGTGCGGTAATGGAACCTATGGTCAAAATTGTAGTCAAACGTGTGAATGCATGAACGGTGCCACGTGTTCCTCGGAGAGCGGTCAGTGTTTCTGTGCGCCTGGGTGGCAAGGTATCCGCTGCGATAGACCCTGTGATACGCACCACTTTGGAAAGGATTGTACCGAGCGGTGCAATTGCACGAACAACGGTGTCTGCAATCCAGTCAACGGTCAGTGTACTTGCCCAGCGGGATGGACCGGAGAACGGTGTGACAAAAAGTGTGAATCGGGTCGGTTTGGACAGAACTGTTCGCAGAGCTGCGACTGCAGTTTGGAACATACACTCGCTTGCAATGTTACCACGGGAAAATGCATCTGCAAGGCTGACTGGGGTGGTGAGTTGAGGCCTTCCACACTTGCTTGTCCCATGAATCGCTGCTCCCTTAAACTAACCGACTGCTTTCCCTTCGATTTTTCTCATTTTTCGACCTACTAACAATTTGGGTATGGATGTTGTCCGCAAAGAATCATCTGGTATTAGGATCTCTGGTTTAAGCACCTTGTCACTGGTTTCCATTAAATCACCGAAATGTATCACAGCACATCATTAAACGATAATCGAGCCATTTCACCTTAAATATTGTTCAAATCAAGATCCTAACATTCTTTTCTTCCCACTCAGGTATCCGCTGCGAAAGTCGCTGCCCGCTTGGTTACTACGGAGAGTCATGCAACGAAATCTGCACCTGTCACAACAATTCCTCCTGCGACCCCAATAGCGGAGATTGTATTTGTTCTCGCGGTTGGACTGGTCCGACTTGTAACGAGCCTTGTCCCGATGGTTTCTTCGGTCATGGATGCAAGGAACATTGTCCGGTTTCCAATACCACATGCGATCATATCACCGGGAAGTACTCTTGCCGGCCGGGTTACATTGGGACCACCTGTGAGCATCCATGTCCTTCCGGTACGTATGGCAACGAATGCCGGCACAACTGTACCTGCAAGAATGGCGGAGAATGTTCGCACGAAACGGGAACCTGTCAGTGTCCACCTGGCTGGACCGGCGCCAACTGTGAAGAGGTCTGTCCGACTGGATTCTACGGTGTGAATTGCAATCAAAAGTGCAACTGCAAGAACAAGGCCAAGTGCCGAAAGAACGATGGCCAGTGCATTTGCGATCCGGGCTGGATGGGCAATCGATGCGACGAGGTTTGTCCGGAAGGGTTCTACGGAAACCATTGTATGGAGTCGTGTAACTGTCCGGCGGGAAATTACGCCTGTCATGCGGCCAAGGGATGCGTTTGCAGCGTCGGATACTACGGAGAAAAATGTGATAAGTCTCGCGCGGAAGCCAAGATCCAGCCGACGGATGACTGTGAGTATTTGTTTTGTTTTGCTAATATGGTTTATTGAGTATCTATAGGCATAATATACTTTTTGGGGGTTTATCAGCGAAGGGGGATTCGGCGTTGGAAACAACCACTTCCGAGGGAGTAGATTTTGGTCATTCTTTGGATGATTACATTCATTTGTCGGATGAACCTCATGACAGGAGTCAGGTCAATGTCACAAATATACCCATTCAGGATGGAACAACTCCTTATTTCGATTGGAAAATGCAATCTGAAGACGATAGTTTTCTGGCCACATATTCAAGTTCGGGAGGGGAAGATTTCGGCCATCCGTTGGACGATTATGTTCATTTACCAGATGGACCGCAAACCGAAGGTCCGATCATCATTCCAACCACTTCGCCTTTCGACTGGAAAATGCAATCCGAAGACGATGGTTTTCTGGCCACAGATTCAAGTTCGGGAGGGGAAGATTTCGGTCACCCTTTAGACGATTATGTTCATTTACCAGATGGACCGCAAACCGAAGGTCCGATCATCATTCCAACCACTTCGCCTTTCGACTGGAAAATGCAATCTGAAGACGATAGTTTTCTGGCCACAGATTCAAGTTCGGGAGGGGAAGATTTCGGTCACCCTTTAGACGATTATGTTCATTTACCAGATGGACCGCAAACCGAAGGTCCGATCATCGTTCCAACCACTTCGCCTTTCGACTGGAAAATGCAATCTGAAGACGATAGTTTTCTGGCCACAGATTCAAGTTCGGGAGGGGAAGATTTCGGTCACCCTTTAGACGATTATGTTCATTTACCAGATGGACCGCAAACCGAAGGTCCGATCATCATTCCAACCACTTCGCCTTTCGACTGGAAAATGCAATCTGAAGACGATAGTTTTCTGGCCACAGATTCAAGTTCGGGAGGGGAAGATTTCGGTCACCCTTTAGACGATTATGTTCATTTACCAGATGGACCGCAAACCGAAGGTCCGATCATCATTCCAACCACTTCGCCTTTCGACTGGAAAATGCAATCTGAAGACGATAGTTTTCTGGCCACAGATTCAAGTTCGGGAGGGGAAGATTTCGGTCACCCTTTAGACGATTATGTTCATTTACCAGATGGACCGCAAACCGAAGGTCCGATCATCGTTCCAACCACTTCGCCTTTCGACTGGAAAATGCAATCTGAAGACGATAGTTTTCTGGCCACAGATTCAAGTTCGGGAGGGGAAGATTTCGGTCACCCTTTAGACGATTATGTTCATTTACCAGATGGACCGCAAACCGAAGGTCCGATCATCATTCCAACCACTTCGCCTTTCGACTGGAAAATGCAATCTGAAGACGATAGTTTTCTGGCCACAGATTCAAGTTCGGGAGGGGAAGATTTCGGTCACCCTTTAGACGATTATGTTCATTTACCAGATGGACCGCAAACCGAAGGTCCGATCATCATTCCAACCACTTCGCCTTTCGACTGGAAAATGCAATCTGAAGACGATAGTTTTCTGGCCACAGATTCAAGTTCGGGAGGGAAGATTTCGGTCACCCTTTAGACGATTATGTTCATTTACCAGATGGACCGCAAACCGAAGGTCCGATCATCGTTCCAACCACTTCGCCTTTCGACTGGAAAATGCAATCTGAAGACGATAGTTTTCTGGCCACAGATTCAAGTTCGGAAGGGGAAGATTTCGGTCACCCTTTAGACGATTACGTTCATTTACCAGATGGACCGCAAACCGAAGGTCCGATCATCGTTCCAACCACTTCGCCTTTCGACTGGAAAATGCAATCTGAAGACGATAGTTTTCTGGCCACAGATTCAAGTTCGGGAGGGGAAGAGTTCGGTCATCCACTGGACGACTACATTCATCTACAGGATGAACCACAGAACAGCAGTCAAATCAGGCCCGCATCTACACATTCTACACCTCAAACAGAAGTTCATCAAAGTTCAGTAACGCCACCCTTCGATTGGAAGATGCAATCGGAAGACGATAGCTTCCTGCCTTCAAACCCACCTCCCCCTGCAGGTGAGGATTTTGGAAACCCGCTGGATGACTATATTCATCTACCGGATTCACATGATGAAAACTCGACTTTCGATGGTCGTGGAGAATCTCCAACTGTGGCATCAAAGGAGGAAACCGTAACCTCAGATACACTTGACGATTATTATCGCCTTCAATTACCAGACGAGGCAAAAAGCGGCGATGATGATTTTGAATATTACACTGATTGGATGGAAGATGATGTGCCTTCTCGAGGGGAAAATTTCTCCGCTATTGCTCGTGGAAGAAATGGCACAACGGAGGCGGAGAAAGTTGTTGGTAAATCCAGTGTGGTATTGTTATTCGTTGGTTTGTGTCGGCACGTGTGGGTTGCACTGTTTTGATGATTGACAAGTGCATTTTATTCAATTTTATTTGCAAATTTTTAGTCACACAACAAAATATGGTAGAGCACTATTTCTGCAGCGGAACATTCCTATGATCGATCGGCTATCGAAGCAGTGATCCATCCTTCAATTTAAATTGTTGTGATTTTTGTTAAAAACCCAATGTTTATTATCAGTTATACGAAAACGCAACAAAACGTAGTAATCAAAGTAGCCCGCACTGAAAATCTGACGTTTCATTCATTTTTCTAGTTGTTTTGGATTTCTGCTTCGATTCCGAACACAATTCATTCTAAATAATAAATCGACCAAAAAAAATTCATTAGGTCCTAACTGACAAACGTCAACAACGGCTTTTTTCGTGAATTTTCGTCATTGAAAACTCGCTTAATCAATCCACCACGGTCATTTCGAAGAGGAAGAGTTCACCTATCCTATAGCAGGGTGGCCACAGACTCGGGAAATGCGGGAAAAATGCGGGATTCCAAAATCATCGGGAAATATGCGGGAAAAAGGCGGTAATTTCAAAAATCATCGGGAATTTTTGTCATATGAAAGGAACCATACTCACACCTTTTTCAAATGATTGGAGTAGCGTTTTACTCGGTCCACCGATCTCAATGTTCAGCCTGTTCAAAACGTACCGCTTAGGGCATCTTCAGCGGTGGTCTATTTTAACATCTTTATAGTTGATTTGCATCAGCAAACTTAAAAAGAACCAGCTAAAACAGACCAACTTTGCGTTCCCCGCACCGGTGTAGTATTTCTTGTTGTTAAACCCACCAACACCTATCATCTTGTCAATCATACAATATCCAGAGATCAGAAGTTTTGTTTTTTTCAGAGACCGAGGATTTTTCGCCAACTTTTTACCATGGATTGGTTTGAGTGGTGGTGAGTGAGTGAAAGCATGCATCTCATTTAAACGATATTAGATAGTGCTGATAGTGACTTAGTACTTTCTGCGACGTTTCAACATGCCAAGGGATATGATCCTAGACATTATGCGACAACTAGAGTCAACTGATGACTTTTTCCAGCTGTTGCGATGCAGCTGGATATGTTAGCCTTAGTGTTACATAGGTACACTGCAGCCTAACGGATGTTGGCGTATGTCCTCAGCTAGTTCTCTCGACGAAAACTTGGGGGTTGGTAACCCTGAGGAATTTTTGCAAATCTGTCCTTAAGACTTACGGCCCGCAGTATTTACGTCCACCAATATCGAAAAAGGTGAAGAAACTGATGGACAAAAATACTTCCCAAAAGTTCGAAAAAAATCGTATTAATTCAGTGCACTTAGAAACTCAGGGAACTTATCAGAAGCTCGGTATACTTCTTAGATTTGACTTAGACTTTCCCGAGGTTTAGTTATTCTCCCTGATGTCAAAGGAACATCCCTTTAAAATCAGGGAACTTTCCAGAAAACCGGGGAGCTTTCCAGAAATTAAGGATTCTTCCTAGAAGTTCAGACAACTTTCCTGAAATTCAGATTGTTTCCTAGAAATTCAAAGAATTGTCCACAAATTCAGGGAGCTTACCACGAGTTCAGGGAAGTTTGCAAATTAAATAGTTCTTCACAGAAGTTCAGGTAACTATCCAAAAATTCAAGGGGCTTCCAGAAGTTTAGAAAACTTATCAGATTATTCTGGGTATTTTTCAGAAGTTCATAGAACTACTCAAGATGTTCAGGGAACTTCCCAAAATTTCAGGGAACTTCCCAAAAGTTCAAGGAACTTTCCAGAAAATTCCAATAGAGAACAGTCAAGAAATTCATGAAGCTTTTCAACAGTTTGCGGATCTTCCTAGAGTTTTAGTGAACTTCTTAGAATTTCATGAAACTTGTTAGATATATACAAAACTTCTTACAAGTTCAGCGAATATGCAGGAGTTCAAGAAACTTACTTGAAGTTCAGGGTTTCTCATGAATTCAAAAAACTTCTCAGAACTTTAGAAAATGCTCACAAAGCTCATGGAACTCCCGCAAAGATCAGAAAACTTTCCAAAAGGTCAGCAAACATCTCAGACGTTCAAAGAACGTCCCAGAAGTTCAGGGAACTTTCCAAAAGCTCGAAAAAACGCCCAGATGCTCAGGGGATTCAGTAATTTAGGAAATTTCTCAGTAGTCCTGCGGTATTCCAAGAATTTCAGAAAACTTCCCCTAAGATCGGGGAACTTTCCAGAATTTCAGAAAACGTCCCAGATAAACAGGAAACTGGATTTTTTTAGCATTCAAAAAGTCTAGGAAACATTCAAAGGATTTTTCCATATGTTTGGGGAGCTTCCTAGAACTTCAGGGATCTTTCCAGGTGATCGAGAAACTTTCCAAACGTTCCGAAAACATTCCAAAAGTTCAGGGTATTTAAGTTTTAAGAAGAACTTAAACTTCTTACTACTCGATAATTTTTCGAACCCAACCAAAACGCGAATAGAGAAACCAACTACTTTTCAATTAATTTTATAGAATTTCCACCTATTCACAATCTTGGAGATCATAAAATGTTCTTGTACGGTTTAGCAACATCTCGGTAATTCCACGGCTGCCAAGATTTCTTCTTCAATTTCTCGTAAATTATTTAAATATTTGTGATATTCTGCTTTTTATCACAGAATATGTACCTGCTGGAAGTTAACACAACTTCTGGAAAGCGAATTCTAATTTAATAAGTTCCCGTCATTTCCAGAAAGTTGTTCCTATTCCATGGACGATCAGCAAACTTTTTGGAAGTTCATCCAAGTTTCCAGAAACGTTAATAATTTTTCGGCAATTCAATGAACTTCTCTATAGTTCCTCCATTCCTCTTCTCGAAAGACAGCGAGCAAACTTCATGATTATCTGGAAACTTCCAATTATTTTTTTCAACTGCAATCTTCATAGATATTCCGAAGTTCATTAAATTAAATTGTTAAAGAGTGCGTTCAGTAAGAAATTTAGAAGCTTATATAAGTTCTGAAATAGATCCGGTATAAAACAAAATTTACAAACACCGGTGCAGCGATGTGTTTGCGTTTGGTTTAAACAAATAAATCCAAACCACGAAGATCTGGCTACACGGCTGTAACAGGTGAAGTTTCACGTATGCCAGTGCCAGAAATGAACTTATCTTTCATGTGGTGGCGAATGTGTTTGAAGTTTGGCGAATTGCGTTTGTAAGGGTGTTAACACATGGTGAAAGGAGAATTTGGGCAGCTGTGCTCAATGCCGTCTGACGTTGTGGGCCGGATTCCATAGAAAAGAAAATGGTTTGGACAAATTTTGGCTAGAACTGATTGGTCATTCCAAGAAGGAGCTGCCAAATTTGACAACATTCGTTAACAGTCGAGAAAATAAGGCAAAAATGCGGGAAAAATTCGAGAAAAATGCAGGAGCTGCCAAATTTGACAACATTCGTTAACAGTCGAGAAAATAAGGCAAAAATGCGGGAAAAATTCGAGAAAAATGCAGGCCTCCGCGAGGCGCGCCTCCTCAACGAAATTGGCATCTCGGCTGATAATTACCTTGCGTGTTGACCGGTCCAAGAAGCGGTATGCTTTGTGGTCCAACGAATAACCCACAAACGTTAGCTTCTTCGATGCCGGGCTCAATTTCTTCTTCTTCTGCTTGACGATATGAACCTGCGCCGCGCTGCCAAAGACCTTCAGATGCGTTACGTCCGGCTTCCTTCCATGCCAGAGCTCGAAAGCCGTTGTAGGGACCGACTTCGACAGTAGAATGTTCTGCAAATAAACGGCAGTACTTATCGCCTCAGCCCAGTAGCGATAAGGAAGTTTGGCTTCGAACAGCATGCATCGGCTCATCTCGATCAGGTACCGGTTCTTCCTTTCTGCGATGCCATTTTGCTGAGGAGAGTAACTTGCGGTAAACTGAGCTCGCTTCCCGTATATTCGCCACCTTGGTCGCTTCTGACCACTTTCGGCGACCGTCCAAAATGCGTCTTCATCATGTCCACGTACTCCATTATCTTCTCGGGAACTTCATCCTTCTTTCGCATTAGATACAGGACACAGAATTTGCTGTAGTCGTCGATGACGGTCATGAAATAGCGATAACCGGACACCGACACGTTCTCCACAGGACCGCAAACATCGGTGTGCACAAGATCAAGGACTGCACAGCACTTCCTCTCCACCGACTTCGGGAACGATTTCCTGCGCCTTCTGGCAGCAATCGCACCCCTCTCGCACTCCGCAATCGTACACCTTCAGTCCGTCCACCAGATTCTTCTGCATCATCTCACCGAAAGCGTTGAGGTCACGATGTCCAAAGCGCCGATGCCACACGTGCTGGCAGTCTACATTGTGGTGATTTCTTGCCGCCATCAACACTTCCTTCGTTGTTCGTACCTTGTAGAGTCCGCCAGTCTTGACTGCGGCCGCTGCTATTTGGCCACCAACGAGAATCCGGCACCCTACTTCGTTGAACATCACCTCGGCTCCTTTTTCCACCAGCTTTGGTACAGACAACAGGTTGATCTCCAAACTTGGTACAAACAGCACGTTGCTAAGGGTAACCGTGGTCGTTTTTCCGTTGTCATGGTAACACAACAACCGTCCAGAACCGACACCTTCCACCTTTGCGATTTTTCCATCGGCCAGGCTGACCGATTTCACGGGGCTTTCGACGATTTCGTTGAAAAATTCTCGCTCGCCGCACATGTGCCGGGAAGCTCCCGAGTCCACAATCCACTCACCAGAATCAGCTTGCGCTCCAGCCATCAGAGCGAACGTAACGGATTCCTCTTCACTGCGAGCAGCTTTTGCTTTCGGCGATCGACCTTTTTCCGCTTCCGTCTCCTTGGCGTACAGTTTGCATTCCTTCTGCTTGTGGCCACTTTTCTTGCAGAAATGGCACACCAACGGCTTCTTCTTCTTCGCAAAATTTGCCTTCATCGCTGAATCCGACGGTCCACGATCACGTTTCGCCACTTCGTCCAACAGCTTACCTTTGACCAACTCCAATTTCAGCTCATCGTCGGAACGGCTCTCCAGGGCCGTCGTGAGCGTGTCGAAAGAATCGGGGAGGCTCCTAAGTACCAACGCAACCGCCAGTGGTTCGCCTTGGTCCAGTCCAGCGCACGACAGCTTCGCAAATAGTTCTTCCAATTCGAACAAATGGCTCTGCATGTCGTCCCCGTCCTTGTACGTTTTGTTGCAGATCCTCTTCAGAACCGCAACTTTCGAGCAGAGGGACGTCTTCTCGTGGTGCTTCGTGAGGTTCTCCCAAGCTTCCTTGGCCGTCTTCGTGTCGCGTAACAGGGCATGTTGATGATCCTCAACGAGCAGCGCAATCGTCGCTCTCGCTTTGCGGTCTCCGCCCATCCATGCGTCCGTCAACGGTACCGGAGCTTGATCCTCGATGTACTTCCACATGTCCTCGCGAGTCAGCAGCATTTCCGACTTGAATTTCCACACCGAGTAGTTGAAACTGTTCAGCTTCACGATCGAAGCCTTGTTTCCTTCCATTGCGTTTCCAGAAACTTCCGTCAGCAGTGAAAAAAAAATCTTCGTTCTTCAAACAACTTCAAGCGTTGCTAGGCTACGGTTATCTGGGCCCATAACCTATTGGGGATTCGGAGAGCAAGTAAAGTTCGACTGAACTGATTAGCGATTGACTAAAGACTAAATTTATTTGCATGTATCAATCATTACAATTATTCATAGGTTGCTTCGATTCGGAACCTCTAACACTTGCATGATCGGATATTCACAGATCATATCTTCCATGATTTCCTACTCGGTTATATCCAGAGGGCCACCTGCAATTACTCCAGTGACTGAGATAAAATGTCTCGGGATGTAAGCTCGGTAGTTTTTCGCTTTCAATTTTTTATCATTTGTGAGACGGTTTGCCCACTGGAAGTTATTAAGGTATACCATCACCTTGTTCCGGCCGATACTCTTCAAGTCAACGATGTGGGTCTTGTAAGCCATCATTTTGCGTAGTGCATTTGCCAACGTTAGTTTCTTGATCCGGTGAGCTCTACCATTACCCGGTAAGGACTCTGGTCCATTTGTTTATACTGGTAATTCATTTTCGGTACTGTCGCTGAAGTTGATGTTGGTGCTCCAGTGTTTACGTTAAGTTTGGAAATTACTCCATTTGTGCCCCCTCCGAGAGGCCCATTGTTCGAAGTGAACGCCATTTTAATCTTATTTTTCTTCTCTCTTCGGTTCGGCCATTTCATTTTTCTTTGTTACACCTCGCTAGCACAATGGCGTCCGATTCGCCTTCTAGGCCTTATCACTATAGTAGATTTTTTTAATACTTTATGCCTGTTTTTTAGCTTCACTGTTTAATAAAACGTCACTACACAAGTACTTTCTCAAAATTTGTTGATTGTAATAACTTTTCCTGAAATTTGTTTGAAAAAAAAACACTCGAAATTCGCCTTCGCAAAAATTGACATTCGCGCGTATCCGACGCGTTGGCGTTGGTGAGAGGGGCTTCTTTTTCGGGTTTCACTTTACAGTGAAAACGAAGTGGAAACAAAAAACCTTATAACGAATGTCACCCAAGTGAAAAAATATGAAAGAGTTCATCCGAGGTGACGATTCGAATGAACTCGGTGTTATTATGGTTGCCATGGCACTGTCAAGCCACCGAAAAAAGTAACGGTAACCGTGGATTTTTGTGATGGCTACTACGATTTTAACTTCACTATTACTTGAAGTGAGAGGGAAAGTGAAGATGACAACCGTAAGTAGCCCCAGTAAATTTGTTGGAATTTTCGTTTAATTTCGTATGGGCTTATAAGGGCGGTGTTGTCTAGTATTTTCATACGCGACATTCAACATTTAAGATTTCTATTTGAATTTTACACAAGGACAGGGTGGTGATGTACCGTCCTTACTCTATTACCTGATTCACCATATCGTATTTTCAAACGCTTTCATCTTAATTTATTCTCGCAAAACTCTTATCAACCGCACGCACAAGCTTGAAAAAACTTGTATATCGTCCATTAGACCAACACCGTACTCCATGCATACCTATACTAATTCCCCGCATTCCTTCTCTCAACAGCATCGACCGCAGGTCTTGCGTGGGGTTTGGTACTAGGCGTAATATTCGTAGGCGTAATCATTGCCCTGATCCTGTACTATCGACGTCGAGTGGCAAACCTGAAAGCGGAAGTAAGCCATGTCGTAAATTTTATGATCCAGGAACAGCCAGGTCATTTCGACAACCCCGTCTACTCGGCTTACCAAGGGCAACCGGGCGCTGCTGGAGCTAGTGGTGGACAGCCCAATGGTGTTCGTCCCATGACACACGACAGTAATGGCATGCTATCGAATGGATCACTGATTCGAAATAACCTGAGAAATCCCAAGTCCAACTTGGACAAGTATCGCTATCCGGAAAATGAATCAGTTGGAACTGACCGATGTAAGTTTTCACCCCCCGAAAAAATTGTTTGCACCACAGCATCTTATTATTGGATCATTTGTTTTCAGCCTATTCCATCCAATTCCTGTCGGAGAGCCAGAAGAACTTTGACGCTGATATGACCAATCCCAACTACGATGTAAAAGATCACGTGTACGATGAAATCAAACACAAAGATGGTTACAAAGATCTCGGTAAGTTGTTGACCAGTATTTGCGATTGAACTTTTAGTTATATTCTCCTATTCCGTCCAATGCATGCTCTCAGATATGATACGTAACGAGTTGTAAGTCTTGAGATCGCTTATCAAGACTGGTCTTTAGCACCGCATCTAATAGCCCCTCTCCGTTTCAGACACTGAATACGACCATCTAGACTACTCCCGGCCTGGCAGTTCGCATAAGACACACTACTTTCGAATGAACAACCCACTAACCAACTCGCCGAAGGAGATCAACGTCCTTCGGGAGAATGGCACCATCAACAATCTATCCTCGCCTGGACTAAGTAGTCGCCAACCGTTGGTTGCGCCCGGGTTGAACTCAACGGCAGCTACCGGTGCGACCGACTACGGTTCATCCTCGTCCAACTCATCTCCAATACCTCCTGTGCTCTGTGCCACGGGCACCGATATCAGCAACCTGTACGTTAAGATGTCCTCCGAGGGCTCGTCTCCGGCGGCAAGCGATCAGGAGTGCACCACCAGCAATAAAATTCCAGAGCATCAACTTAATATCAAGTAAGTGCGTTTGCTCACCATTTTCCTTATTTTCGCGTTCTTACCTAGAAAAGAAAAGCAATCACTAGTGAAATCCGAATCAATTTGAACTGATGCAAGTCACTAAAGTTTCGTATTGTATACTACGCTCATAGTTTGTAATATTTTTATTGTGAGTTTTTAAGATTGTGATAAAAGTACAGTTTGATTGTGTTTCGCCACTTGTTTGCTCGATTCTCCTTCATACCACGTGGAATGAAGCAAAGTTTGGCAACGTGCGTTTGAATTAGACTGCTTAGAATGAAAATCGAAGGGATCGCTTCTCAATACAAAAAGCGAACGAAACGATGTTTAAGATAGTATAATAACAATAATATGATTAATAATCATTGTAACATTAAGCGTGCCAAATTGAGCCACATTTTCTCTGATTGATTGGTGCGATACAAAATTCGCTGGATATACGTACATTCATCAAATACATATTTACATACAAATCACGTTTAAATTGGATTGATATTTTAAAAAGCGCAAAATACCATGATATAAAATTGTTATTGAATGTTAAACAAATCGAAAACACATGGATTTCAGTCGGTTTCCCATCAGCGCGGAAACCCAAATTTGTCATTTTGCCCTCCTAGAGAGGATAGAGAGTTTATATATACCAATTTATTAGATCAAAACTATATCATTCAGAAAATTGAAAAGCATTCATATTTATATATACATACACACACTTGAGAAGTAATAAGATGAAGCATCAAAATTTTATTGTTTGGAACAAAATGAACGCAATTATTATTTTCTTATTCTAAAGATTTTCGAAAAAAAATATGTACATTTTCTCATTAAAGATTGTCAGTTTAAAACAAAGTAATTTGTTGTTAGTTGTTTATTGTAGAACTGAAAAAGAAAATTCCTGGTTAAACAATAGAATTGTTTAGCACTGAATTGAAGTCCATAGGCTTTGTGCACAAATTACGTAACGCATACTGGGGGGAGGGGGGGATCAACCGTTTCTTATTGTGACATATGGAGGATGGGGGGTGGGTTTCAAATCGTTACGTAACAAAATAACCAATTTGAAAAAAAAATCAAAAGCGAATAACCAATTTGCATCAATAAAATTTCATGTGTGCCAAAGTAGCAAGAAGCAAGTAGAAAAGGGTTAATTTACACTAGTAAAGAACTATGTTTAAAAATTCTGGGAAACCCCCACTTTCAATACGTGAAATGAAAGCTCTCAATCCATATTTTGAAGGAAAAATATTGAAACTTAGCCAATACTTTGTTTTTGTATTATTTTCACGTTTGCCATAACTGGAACACTGCACCAATTATCGCCATAGTTTTAAATTTTGGTTCCTTTGATGGCCAATCGCATGTGATTTTTATAGGAGTGGCCATAGAAGAAACACATTTATGGCCAAGTGGTGCAAGAAATCTTAAATTTTTAAGAAAAATGGATTAAGTCTGTCTTTTGGTTTCCGACCAAAGTCTACACACTTAGTTTTTTTCGCCGAGAATCGAACAGCCGATTGTTTCGGCATTTCGGTTTACTAAGACTCGTCGAATAAATGACCGAGGTTCAGCTAACAAATGGAAACTTTGCCGAAAATCAGCTAACAAACAAAAATTTTACAGAAATATCAGCAAAAGTGACTGCCGAGTTGATCGGCTGTTGGAAATTTTGCCGAAGTAAATTAAGTATGTAAAGCTTCGATAAATGAAAACTTACTATTTTAATGTGATCTACTAAACGAAAGGTATCTTATGACGATTGGCATAACCAAGTGGCGCAATTTCCCATAA
Source organism: Aedes japonicus (assembly GCA_034211315.2). Classification (NCBI taxonomy): domain Eukaryota; kingdom Metazoa; phylum Arthropoda; class Insecta; order Diptera; family Culicidae; genus Aedes; species Aedes japonicus. The sequence continues at coordinate 112,429 of JASCZW010006103.1, forward strand.
ATCGTACATCTACACGCTGAGAAATATATTGTTCGGTACACGGAAGAAACAAAGTACCCAAAATTAAGTTCATTTCACCCATTAATGTCATAATGTTAATAAAAAACAACAACAACAACAACCCAACTCTGGAGTTCCGTACTCAAAGTTTATGGTGGGTAAATTTAACCTAATGCAGTAAAACTTGTAAAAACCAAAAGATGAGCACTTTTTCGCACGGTTAGTTAGCAAATGTTATACAACATTTAAAAAAAAGTACCTTTCTACCACATAAATTTTCTTGATAATTTTATTGATTTTGTTTATTTCTTAATTTCCGAGATTTTTAACAATAACGGCTAGTTTAGTACCGTTACATTTTTATTGTTTTTCGGATTTTAAATCTGATATACGTCAAATAATAAAAATATGCAAACGACTTCCATTTTTACTCAAAAATGAGTTATCAATGGAGTACTCACCCATTGCGTAATCTTTACGTAATGTGTGGAAGCAAATTTACCCATCTCTCCAGTTCAACAACAGTACCTAATTTTGAGTTTAAAAATACTCAATTTTAGGAAATTTATTTCTTCCGTGTAAGATTTAACAAATTTTATTGTTGACTCACGGCTTACCCACAATTTTTATTTATTCAAACAATACCGATTTTATTTTTGAACGAACAACATTTTTGTAAATAATAAGCAAATAATAATAATAAGCAATTAAGTAGAAATTTTTTGTTGATTGTTGAGTCTACAAAATAATTTTGTTGAATCAATTTCTGTTAGAAATATTAATTGACAATATTCATTCGATGAGATATTTTGTTGTTTCAAATATATGATTGCATCAAACTAAAACAATGTGTGGTTTAATTTAATACCCAAGAAATGTTGATTCTAATCATTGCGTTCAATTGCCCAATATTCCTCTGCGTGAAGCCTACACGCTAATATAAGATTACCGAAAATTACCTTTAAATTTTACCGTAAAAATAGGGTTTGTGTGTTGTGTCACTGTTAGTCAAAGTTAAATTACGAATTATTGTTTGATTTTTTTTCGCAAAAACGACGCAGCAAAAACAAAACACGTTAGTTTCAAAGCACGGCTTGCTGCGATCCTCATTTTACCAAAAATTAGGTTTTGGTAGTAAAACCGAAAATTTAGGTAAAATTTACCAAAACATTACGTTTAATTTTACTTACTTGTTAAGTAAAAGGGATTTACAAATGTTTACGTAATTTTTTACCTAAAACTACTTTAAAATTGTATCACAGTGCGCTGCGAAAACCAACACTATCGCCATTGCAAAGTTTTGTGCTTCTTATGCCACCTCCTCGCTAAATACTTGCATATTTTGTTAAAATATATAAAGAAATCAGCTTTAGGGACAAAGATTTGCGGTTGCCAACCAGAAGCGGGATTAAAACTATTTACTATAGGCGGATCAATTAACATCCGGAGAAATTTGTAAAGGCGGTTCTGCGTTTATAAACAAACATTGCAATCATCGATTTCTCGCAAGCTATAGTTAAATTCAGGACACCAATAGCACAATTTGATAGAGTAACTGTTTATCTACCAGATTGTCCCATTCGTTTTAAAAACTAAGATGTAATTCACGAAAATTCGTTGATAAGAATGTTTGTTTTAAACGCAAAACTCCCTTCGCAAATTTCTCCAAGATAAAAATGTTTACCTAATTCCAATGAAAAATTGTTTTTACTTTTCAATTCTAGATTACTAGAAATATGGAGGCATTAAAATTAAGGAGACAGACGAAGAACCAGAAGTCTCTGAGGAAGTAATTGCAAGTTGAACCTGAAATGGAATCCCTTGATTTTTGTTGAAATCTGTCGTTCAACTGATACACAACTGTGATCCGCTTAACAACTCTTTTCATTTGTTGTTTGTTTTTTAAATTGTTGAGTAGTGCGTAAGAATTGAGGATAGAATACCTAATCAAAGCCTGTATAAAGGATAAGTTTATCTAAATCGTTCCAGAAGCCTTCACTGATGTATCATGCGGGACCAAAAGCTTGATTCGATATATTTTTAAGTCGAGTTATTAGTACGAGACACTGAAGAAGTCTGCACATTGTAGACGAAATACACGTATCTGTCAAAGATAAGCAAAGATAGTTGGAATTAAATGGAAAATACTAACTTTTCTTCTAATATCTAGATATATTTTAGTTTGGCGAAATTTGATCTGACGTGATACCTGCAGGGGTGTTTAAAATACGATTGTGAATTCACATTTTTCTGATTCGTTGGAAAAAAAAACCCGAAAAAATGAACTTGAAACCTTTAAAATCTTTAATCAACATTTATAGTATAGCATTCCAAAAACCTCAAAATAATAAACGAAAAACAGAAATGAAAAACTTAATTTTCGATAAAAATAAACGATTAAAATAGGTAATTTTTAATTTCTTCGGTATTTATTTCCAACTTTTCCGTATTCTTGTCTTATCGTGTGCATCAAATCTAGACAAAATAGTCAAAAGGTCGAAAGTAACATTTGTAAACAATGACTTCTAGCATATTTTTCTGGGATCTGCTTGCTCCCATAAACAAAATAGCACCAGAAACAGATACAGGGAGTTATTACCTTTCCGTTGGTAGTGGATATAGGTGTTAAAGGGTGTCCACGATGAAATTGCCACACACAAAATTGATTCGCAAAATTCGAGTTTTCATCCGATTGCCATCAAATTTTCAGGGATTAAGAAATAACTATTAAACTTAATTTTACCATTTTACTCGTATTTTATTTACAGTCCATACGCAAATGCCCGCACCTTGGCCTTAACCCCGGCCATAAGATTCTGTACAACCTGTGAATCAACCGTTTTTTGCATGTAAACCCATACTTTCTTCAGTTCCTCGACTGTCTTCACTACCTTAGGTCGTTTAAGAAGGTGCTGCTTCATAATCGCCCAGTACTTCTCGATGGGGCGGAGCTCCGGAGTGTTGGGAGGGTTGAACATTTTCGGCACGAAATTGACCTTATTGTCCGCATACCACTTCAGCACGTCCTTGGAGTAGTGGCATGGGGTCAAATCCGGCCAGAAGATTGTTGGGACTGTGTGGGCCTTCAGGAGAGGAAGCAGCCGCTTCTGGAGGCAATCTTTTATGTACACCTGTCCGTTCATCGTGTCCTGCTTCCCGCACGTGCAGATGGCTTGCCAAACCAGGAATTTCTTCGCAAATTTGGACATCTTCTGAGTGTGGACATGCTCCGGAACGCTGAACTTATCTTTGGCCGTGAAAAACAGGTTGCCGGAGATCTGTTTGAAGTCGGCCTTCACATATGTTTCGTCGTCCATGATGCAGCATTCAACTTTCGTCAGCATGTTGAGGTACAACTTCCTGGCACGGGTTTTGGCGGACTTGTTCTGCTTCTCGTCGCGATTACTAAGGCTGGGCTTCGAACGTTCAAGGTACAAAAGGCCCCGCCTTAGTTTTGGCCTTCTGGACAAAACTTCGGCTTAGGTGCAGCTTCTTAGCCACATCCCGAACGGAGGCGTTCGGATTTCGGTTGAAGGCCCCAACTACGCGGTTGTGATTTTTGGTGTTGTACGGAATACTTTTTCCTTCACTCCTGGGCTTCCGATCGGTGGTCAACCGTTCCTCGAACCGCTTAATCACTCGCGACACAGTGGAATTCGCGATTCCCAACGTTTAGCGATGGAACGATGCGAGAGATCCTTGTTCTCGTGATGAATGCGCAAGATTTTATCACGCACGAGCTGTTCTTTCGACTCCATTTCCGCGAGTTTTGATCACAGGACTTTAAAAATTGCAGGATGTAAATAATGCACTATGAACTAAATCCACCCAAATTTTCATTAAATTCTACCCAACGGTTAAAAAGTTAGAGCAATTTCATAGTGTGGCAATTTCATCGACCTTCTGTCTGTACCGAAGATCAGACAGATCAACCTTCTGTCTGTACCGAAGCTGGTGGAAAAAGGAGCCGAGGTGATGTTCAACGAAGTAGGGTGCCGGATTCTCGTTGGTGGCCAAATAGCAGCGGCCGCAGTCAAGACTGGCGGACTCTACAAGGTACGAACAACGAAGGAAGTGTTGATGGCGGCAAGAGATCACCATAATGTAGACTGCCAGCACGTGTGGCATCGGCGCTTTGGACATCGTGACCTCAACGCTGCCAGAAGGCGAAAATGAGCAGGAAACCGTTCCCGAAGTCGGTGGAGAGGAAGTTCTGTGCAGTCCTCGATCTTGTGCACACCGATGTTTGCGGTCACAGGACCACACAGGGAGAACGTGTCGGTGTACGCTTATCGCTATTTCATGACCGTCATAGACGACTACAGCAAATGCTGTATCCTGTATCTATTACGAAAGAAGGATGAAGTTCCCGAGAAGATAATGGAGTACGTGGCCATGATGAAGACGCAGTTTGGACGGCCGCCGAAAGTGGTCAGAAGCGACCAAGGTGGCGAGTATGCGGGAAGCGAGCTGAGGAAGTTCTACAAACAAGAAGGCATTCAAGCGCAGTTTACTGCAAGTCACTCTCCTCGGCAGAATGGCGTCGCAGAAAGGAAGAACCGGTACCTGATCGAGATGAGCCGGTGCGTGCCGTTCGAAGCCAAACGATAAGTAGTGCCGTTTATTTGCAGAACATTCTACTGTCGAAGTCGGTCCCTACAACGCCTTTCGAGCTCTAGCATGGAAGGAAGCCGGACGTAACGCATCTGAAGGTCTTTGGCAGCGCGGCGCACGTCCATATCGTCAAGCAGTAGAGGAAGAAGTTGAGCCCGGCATCGAAGAAGCTAACGTTTGTGGGTTATTCGTTGGACCACAAAGCATACCGCTTCTTGGACCGGTCAACACGCAAGGTAATTATCAGCCGAGATGCCAATTTCGTTGAGGAGGAGCGCCTCGCGGAGGAGAGCTCCGAGCAGCAGGATGGCTTCGGTGACAACCGACACGTAGAAAATGTCGTGGAATTCGAGTATTCTATGAAGCCGGCCGAAGATGAAGCTACTCCGGCGATCGACGACGAAGAATCGTCGGATGAGTTGGACGTGGATGACGATCAACCGGACGACGATGATTTCAATTACGATGTTGCGACTGATTCTACGTTAACCGAAGCTGATGTCACTGAAACCACTGAAACCCCCCGAAGATCGACTCGTCAAACCAAGGTTGTACCACCGGTTCGCTATCGTGACACTATTGGCATGGTATCGGAAGCGTCTATCGAACCACGAAGCTATGAGGAAGCAATCAACGGTCCTGAGAGCGTGTTCCGGAAGGCAGCCATGGACGACGAATTTCATTCCTTGATGGAAAACGATACCTGGGAGATCACGAAGCTACCACCTGGTCGAAAGAAGGTATGTTGCAAATGGGTCTTCAAACGCAAGGAAGACGAGACCGGCAACGTCGTGAGGTATAAAGCCAGGCTAGTAGTCCAAGGGTACTCGCAAAAGTACGGAGCAGATTTTGATGAGGTCCTTGCGCCGGTGGCTAGGCAAGTCACTTTCCGCGCATTGCTGACCATGGCAGCTGAACGAAATATCTACATCAAGACTACGTACTTGTATGGTTCGTTGGATGAAGAAGTATTTTTGAAGCAGCCCCCTGATTTTGAGACCGGGAACCCAGCCGGTGTGTGCCGTCTCAAGCGAAGTCTGTACGGGCTCAAACAAGCGGCTCGAGTCTGGAAGACAATGATTGACGACGTGTTCAAGCAAGGTGAATTCGTGCAATCATCGGCCGACGCATGCCTCTACGTTCGGTCAAGCAATCGTTCATCATTATCTATGTGGACGACATCCTTGTAGCCTGTTCCAGTGAGGCAGAATTCGCCGAGATAGTTGCCCACCTTCAACGATGCTTCAAGCTGACGGTGTTGGGCGACAATCAATCGGTGTTGGGCGACAAGATCAAGGTAACTAAATATAACGACGGATATCTTATCAATCAGCAGGCGTACATCACCAAGCTGTTCGATTCGGCCAGTCGGATGCGAAAGGCTCAAAGATTCCGATGGACCCTGGTTACCAGCAAGAGGAGGAGGATTCAGCTGTACTGCCGAATAGCGACCAGTACCAAAGCCTGGTGGGTGGTTTGCTGTACATCGCAGTGAATTCACGTCCGAAGCTAGGAGCGACGAGTGAAGGACTGGAAGTTTACTGCGACGCCGATTGGGCCGGAGACACTCGGGACCGGAAATCAACCTCTGGGTTCCTGATTTTTCTCGGCGGCGGAGTCGTGAGTTGGGCCTCCAGGAAACAATCATGCCTGGCACTATCGTCCACCGAATCGGAATTCATCGCTCTGGCCGAAGCATGCCGGGAAGTTCATTGGATGCTGAAGTTGCTCAAGGATCTCCGGAGGATGTGGATCTTCCTATCTGCATACGTGACGACAACCAAAGCTGCATTCGGCAGGTGGAGAACGACAAGGTGGACCAGCGATCGAAGCATGTCGACACGAAATACTGTTTCGTCAAGGACCTGCAAAAGAAAAATGTCATCAGTTTGCTTTATTGTCCAACGGAGGATATGCTGGCGAATATGATGACCAAGCCGCTGACGAGCGTAAAGTTGGGAAAGCTACGTGAAACGACGGGAGTTGTTGCTATCGATGTCGAGGAGGAGTGTTAGAGGTTCCGAATCGAAGCAACCTATGAATAATTGTAATGATTGATACATGCAAATAAATTTGGTCTTTAGTCAATCGCTAATCAGTTCAGTCGAACTTTACTTGCTCTCCGAATCCACAATAAGCTCACCAAAGCCCAACCGTTCGTGGTCAGAGCTTGCTGCGATCAATCTATCTAGAGAAGAAAACCAACCACAAGCCAAGCATGTTGGTGTAATCATTTAGAAGAGGTTCTACCAATGTAACTGATGTAAGTCTAACGTAGAAATGATTCACCTTGATCGATTAATAACCTGCCGTAGGGACTTCTAATGGACTTTCTCAATTTTTCCACCCACAAGAAAACGACGAGTAGCTTTTACATGTTTAGAATCTATCTTCCCGTTCGTTTTTATTAACGACAGAAAGCAACTGTCGTCGTTCATATGTTCTCTATTGTTCAATTTGGTTTTGTTCCTGGTTGTGTTGCGGGGTTGGTCCCTACCTAGACGCTATCTACTATTTCGCCAAACCAACAACACAACCGTATCCGTTCCACGCTCTCTTTGCTTCACTTCGGTTTTGTTGTGTTCCATCCTAAACTAATGCTGGCAATTGTATTTCTTTTGGTTCACCCATAAAATATATATATATGTGTATAGAATACGCTATCTTCAATATTTGTTTTTTTGTTTTTGTTTTGTTTTGTGTCAGTGTCGTTCAACCAAATACCTACAACAGTTGGATATCGGTTTTCGAATCTATGACTAAAGAGAAGAAAAAAAAGATCCGCACTAACTCTGTATGCACTCTTTCTCTCCCAAAAATACATATATAGGAGGTGTGTACTAATCGTAAGGAATCTAACTACTACAGCTTATCAAATTTGTTTTCTGTAATATTTTGTGTTTTTCGAAACCGTTTTCTTGGTTAGAGCTTTGTATAAACGTAATTTTCTTTTTGTTTTTGTTTTGTCATTTGATTAATTTATTCAGACTACACTCATATTTGAAAGGCGCATCATTCTCCTGTTTTGTGTTATCGTATAGCTGGTGACCTGGGGCTGACCAGAATTGGGTTGTTCCAATACTTGTTTTCAGTTATCATTAACGCATTTAAATATTTGTTTGCATTCCGTGCAACTATGTTTCGATATTCTTCTTTATAATATTAAATAATATTCTTCTCTTCGGTAATGACATTTGCGGCGGCTATCATTTGAATCATACTCGATAGTACTGGCATTCCTTTGTATTTTCATTTTTCATCTTAACTCAGTACGAAATATTTCCATTACACGAATTTGTTGCGTTCTGCAATGCAATTTGGCTCACTGTTGGAATGTTTGCATACAAAAATAAATAGATTCGTACAGGTAAAGGTAAGCATTGTAATACACAAACAATAATATGGTAACTATTACTAGCGTAAAAGTGATGGTATTCTAGCAAGTCTTGGAGTAAACGAAGGGAATTCAATTCACCCCCTTAAATATGTTATTATACTAGGTATTTTATCTGGCACTGAACAGAATAGAACACAGTTCATAAAATGTCTACCCCAGTGGTTGTGGTAAATATCATTGTACAGCTAAATTATTATTTTCAAAAATTAAATCCTAAGGGACTTGCCTTCTTCTTGTACTACCTCTGATGACTTAAAAACTTACATTAGTTCTAGACTAAGTAAACAAAAGAGAAACGAAATTTTGGTTGCTTCTCTTTCTCGAGACCACAACCGAACAACACACGAACGATAATGCACACGTCCTAGAATATCCTAGAGTAAACCGTTGGCACCCTGCTACTACTACTAGTACTACTACCTCTGCCATTCATCACCCCGGAGGGAGATCATTTCTCCTTCAGTAGCTGGTTGAGGAAATCTATTTCGCCCTGAAGCTGTTTGATGGCATTGTTTTGGTTCTTGACAATCTTACGGCAGGCAAACAGCTCCTTCAATGTTTGCTCGTACTTTTCCTTGTAGTTGATGGTACCGTTGGTGGACGATGAGCTCGGCGGACTCGCACTGCTACTGCTGATGGTTTTGCTGAAACTGTTGTTGCTGCTCTTGCTGTGATTGTTGTTGTGGTTGACGGCCGGTGTCACCGTCAGTTCCGATTTGAGCGATGCCGGAATTACTGCAGCCGCCGCCTTGATGGCCTTCATCTGCTGCAGCTGTTTGTACGCGGCCAGTTCCTCGTCGACCGCGTTCTGGTAGCTGGAATCGTATTCCGATGAATCTGGAGGGGAGATAAATGGGAAAGGGATTTCATTAGTGCCTGGGTGTCATGAAGTCATATTATTGCGCTGTTGTGGTTCGAAGAATATACGCGAACAAAATTCAAACTGCTTGTAAACCAGGTCGATGACTCAGTTCATAAATATTAGGGAAGTAATCATTGGATATAGATGTTAGAGTCATATTATGTTTATCTGATTATAGGAATAAATGAAAGATCGAAAACATTCATCTTTAATCTTTCATTAGATCTTCGATCTTTTGCAACCTAAGCAAGAATATAAATAATTTCTTGAAGTTCCTTCTCAAAAGAAGTGAACTTTTGTAGTTGTACGCCCTTACATGGTCCATACTTAAAGTAGGGCTTAGGGGAAGGAATATTATACAAAAGTAATGACAAGAAGTGGATGGAGAAATGAGTCGATGCACAAAATGTCAACAGAGTTCCTACTAATGTTTTTCGTATCTCTATTGGCAGCAATACCTCTAACGCAAACCGGAATCAGCTACGAATCATCCGTTAACGGCTGACTCCCACCACGATCCAAATACCTATAAAAGGGAACGATACCATTTCTGACGAAGAAGATTTTCTAGGATTCCAGGATGTACCAGCGATGTGCCGATTTTTCATGGGTTCACCTTTACACGGACTGACGAAACTAGCATGAATCATAGTAACCCATGAGTCAGCAGACAAAATTTGACAGCTTTATCAGTGGAACTCTAATCGTGATGGCAAAGACAGTGAAGCAACTCCGTTCAGGAATGTGCGCGACCAAAGAACGGCACCCCGCCGCGTCGAAAACGGACATCGTGCGGCACTTTGTGGACGCCAGATACGCCCGTTCCGGCATCTACAACATCTTGGCACTATTGGACAACAATCAGAGCATCGAAAGAAAGCCCGGTTACGGACGGCCGACGACCCTGAGCTGAGGGAAAAGTGGCTTCATCGCTGCGTGCGCTTGGCCCTGGAGGTCGGTTCAACCGGCCAAATAGTGAAAAAGTACCTGACGAACATGAACATACATTTCAGGAAGCGGAAGTCGCGTCCACTGGTTTCGAAGCTGCAGGCAATGACGCAGCAGCAGCGGCTGAATAAGATGGTCAACTCGATTTTCCCGGCGAATCGCGACGTAGCGGTGGTGGTGGACGAAGAGACCTATCTCACCCTGAATGGCAACGACTGGCAGGGCACTTCGTATTTTACTTCCCCTACGAAGGAAGAGAGTTTCGAGGTGAAGTTCATTTCACACACCAAGTTCCATAAGAAGGTGCTGCTGTGGATGACAATCAGCGAGAATCGGATATCAAAACCGCTCTTCTTTCGCTCCGGGCTGGCCGTGAACGGGGAAATTTATAGTACGAAATGCCTGCCGGAAGTTGCGTCGTTTATCAAGAAATATCATAAGGACGAAGACGCAGTGTTCTGGCCGAATCTGGCGTGGGCCGCACTACTCGGAGCAGTCGTTGGAGGAGATATGTCCACACATAAACAGAACCCATGGAGAATAACAAATAATGTTAATGTGCCAAATGAAAAATATTTGTGAACATACATAGAGTTTATGTGTACACATAGAATGTATGTGGGTTTACACATAGATATCATTTGTGGGTCAAATTGCTAACAGTCACACATACAGTGTGACACATAAAATTTACCATTGATTTTTGATCAGTGCATAGGTATTAGACGATCGCAAATGATGCAAATGTTCAACGAAAACAGAAGAAAAAATCTGCTGTAAAGAAATGTTCAGAAACCAAAACAATCAAATCCACGCATGAACATTTTCTTCTTCAGACTTTAAGCTTGTGAAAATTTCAATTGATAAAGTAAATTATACACTGACAAAAAAGCAATGATTATATCTATGTGTCCCATCTATGAGTTTTGGCAATATAATCAACAAATGATATCTATTTGTAACCACACATACTTCCTATGTGTACACATAACCACTATGTGTGGCCACCAGGTAGCTGGCACCCCTATCTTATAGATCATTGCACCGAATGTATTAACCTCACTTTTTGACAGTTCAGGGAGCCTGTTTACAAGGTGTTAGAATTTGAACCGCTCAATCGAAAATTTCAATTTGCTTTTCCGGATTCTGTACGATTAAATTCAAGAAATGATGTAAAAATAAGCATTGGTGTCTATTTTCCTGCAATTTTATTTCAATCGTAATAAATTTAGAACACAAAATCTCAAACCGATCTTACCGAAAATATTCTAAGCCCGCGTAAATAAGCTCCCTGAACTGTCAAAACTGCATTGATGACGCCATCGTGCAATGATCTATTGTCTTTGTCTTGAAAAGAGCTAACATCGCGGCGGGCCCAGAATCATGGGCCCCACTGACAGCTGTTGAATTCAGCTAAAATTTGTAAACAAACCATACGAAGACGGAACGAAGTGACATTTGTGATGTTTGAGATGTTGGCTTCGAAAACATGGCGGCACGTCAGCTACCTGGTGGCCACACATACTTTTCATTTGTCGCATAAACTTCATTTGTGTTTCGAAGAGGGTGCTGTGTGAACGCATCAGTATTATGTGGAATTTTCTATGGATTTTTGGCAATAAATATGTGTAGGTTATTTCCCGCGTAGATAAGATATCAGTTTTTTTTTCAATGATCAATAGCCAATCTTATTTGGTATATTCCTAGTTTTTGAAACATGCGTATAAATTGTGTATTGTGTAATACTAGTAAATTGCTACACAGCTAGCTCGCATCAAGTTTTGGGAATTGAAAAGCTTTGACAAAAAATGTTTTACACTTCTTTAGAGACCAACTCAAGACTACTTTTACAAACAGACGTATCTGATTTTGTAAGCAAAGAGGGGAAGTAAGATTCAAATGTTAAATTTATGAAACCCTTAGAACTTTCATGCAAACTAGGATCACCAACACAAGGAATAACATTTTCCGACTTTTCCGTGAGTGTGCTGAAGTTTTGACAAATACTTCCCCTCTTTGTTTACAAAATGAGATACGTCTGTTTGAACTGGCACAAGTTTGATCAAAGTAGTCGATCGCGTTCAGAACAGTTTATCGAAACGAAAACAACAGTTTATCGTGTGCTCAAAACCTACTAGGAAACCCGGACCTATGAAAAAAAAAGAACTGGAACCAGGGATCGTCCGCCGCGCAGCAAGGTGATGAGGTGCGTTAAAGCCAACTCCGGTCTTTCGATCCGATATGTGGCCAGAAGGTAGTCATTGCTAGTTACAGGTATTCCACTAAACAGCCAAACTCCTGATATTTTATCGCTTTGGTGTCTACGGAAAAGTTGCTAGAAATATGGTTTACATGTTTTGAAATAATTATCAAACGTTTTACTTAAGTGATACTTTACTTTGAAAAAAACTAACTTTGTGTGGGTACAAGATAGAAGGTTAGTGTCTTCATCAAAGTTATAGAACTATATATCTAACAAAATTTTGCTGAAGATTGTCATTACCTATATCGAAAGCATTTTGATGTATAATTGATTTAGCATATAGACTAACTTAAAACATGTTTTCTTTTAGTTTTTCGTGGCTCAAACCTTACCAGATCGATTTGAATTGTTTAACAAAGTTATCAATATTATCAAAACGCACAACTTTACTGAAAACGTCAACTGCCTAAATGGCTTTGTTTGAGTTTTAAAGCGGTTTTAAGGTAAAAAAAGACGTCAACAACAACTCAGACACCAGCAAACTTTTGCAACCAAATTATGCAGTTTGGTCAACTTAAAGTATACGTGTATAAAACATCTGGGCCGGGTATCATCGGATACATAAAGTTTTCAGTTCATCTTTTCAGGCGTACCAATTTCTTTTTCTATCAATGTTTGGTAAATCAAGTCAAGTAGCTCCGAACAGTTTTGTTTGTTTACAACCTGCAGTTGAGTTTGAGTTTCCAGTTGATTCAGACTATTATGATTTGAAAATGCTCCGGAATCATTTGTTCAAAGTGTTGCTGCAGAAATATGCTAGTTCAAGTACCATCAAAATGCACCATGTCCGTGATTTCGTTCTGAAAAAATCAAACTGTTTGTCGCAGGACGAAAGCAAGCGTATAAACACAGACGTGTCAGGATGTGTTCTGAATTTAACGATCGCTGGAATAAGGTAGGAAGAACGCAGAAAACTTTTGAAATGAGCAACAAGAGTTGGTCGAATTGTGGTGCATTTACTTGTGGTAATGTGAAAGTTGGAAGGTCCAGAAAATCGTTTTCTGACCTGAATAAATAGAATAAAAGGCGGTGTCAAGCACTTGCGTTTTTATTGATGGCGATTACAGTAAAGATCAGTGCATACTGCTTCGGAAGACGTCCAAGCAATGCAGACTGCCAGACCGTAACAGAATCGTCATCACAGAAGTATCTTGTTATTGTTGTATTTGCAGGATGGATTTTGACCTACTGGTAATTCGTTTTTTACATTGGTATCTGCTGAGGTTGACTTAGAGAGTTTGCTAGATCACACAGTTCAGCGAATACTATCTCTGACTTTGGAGATAGAAGGTTTGAATGATGTAGCTTTTGAAGATCTTGAGCTTTTATCGAAATGGGGATCATTCAAACCACAAGCAAAGGTATGAAGAGGTAGATAAAGATGACAGTGCAGATTTTATTAAATCTATGGTATTATTGATGGTTCGCCTCCGTAACGATCCAGATCGTATTTTGTGGATGAATCGTATGGATTCATCTACAAGGTTATGCCGACCGATCAGAATCCATTGTCCTTGCTTGAAAAGGAATTCCTTGACGCATAAATCGAAAGCTTAATACCAATCTTGCTCTCAAACTTTCGAATCCATCATACGACGATTTGTAGTATGATCGATGGAAAAGTTTGCTCTGCTTTGATCGGAATCTCGTCGCAAAAATGTTGTGTTTGCCAAGCATCCCTAAAGCAATTTAACAACACTGCACTATGGTCCAGGGCGAAAAATTAGGTGGAATAAATTAATAACTCAAAGAATATAAGAGATAGCGTATTGATGTTTTCTGAACAAATGTTAGTTAGTTTATGCCGCGTTGTTAGCAAAAATGTCCTATACGCCTAATTTCACCAATAAAGTAATTCACTATCAAACTTTTTTGTTTTGATAGATAGAATTACAAAATGTTCTACAAAGTTATGAAACAGCATTCAAACTTTGTGGAAGATTATATTTGTCTATCTCTTCTATGTTTTGAGATATTGCGCTTTTAAAGAAACAAAAACCAAAAATCAGAATTTCTGTCATATTTGGAAAAATATCTATTTTTCAGGCCTACTATATTCAAAGCGATTGTAGTTTACATAAAAATACACATTTGCTCCCAAGACATCATACTCGTACAACTTTTCTGTGAAAAGTTATCATCATTTTTGTTGTTTCATAAGCCATATATTCAAGCGTTACATTTCAAAAAGGCGCAAGTAAAACCGATAGCTATATACACCAGTTGAATAAGTATATCCTAAACTACATTTAAGCAAAATTTGGGAATGGTCTTTTTTGATTTTGCTTAATAGCAGAACGTTGAAAATATCGTTTTTTATGCCGTAAATCTACAATTATCGGATTTATTTCAAGTGTTTATAAGCTAGGGTTCTTCTGATGAATGCGCAAATTCAAAATTTGAAAAATGTTATGGTACCGTTATCCAAACAAGTCGTTTCTGTTAAACCAGTGATGTTGTTTACGATGATGAATACCAAAGTCGTCAACGATTTGACTGGAACCAACTCGCAAGCCTGCTATATTTATGGAACATCTGGCAAACTAGGGTATGTGTCCCTTGACTCAGCTTATTATGCAACCAGCGATCACATTTTTCATTATAATTCATAAAGTTTTTAAGCTGTAAGCGAGATTCAACTAGTTGCACACTTGCAAAGATAAGTTAGATAAGACATTTGGATGCATGTATCACTAAAAGTTACACAACTATTTTTATAATGCCATAAACTTTCAAAGGGATGTGGATTTAATGTCGGTCTATAAGCACCAAATTGAGTCTATTCGTGGATGCAACTTCGTCCCATTCGATGGATTTATTACTAAATGCAGTCTTTGTACGGTTTTTCTAATTTTATGAATTAAGGCATTGTAAGCTGTACTGGATTTACTTAATACAACATTTCACAATACATACTAAAAGTAAAACTGCCTCGAAACACTTCAATGATGTTCATATATGATTTATCAGGTATTCAATAATGAAAACATTATAATTCACTATACAATGATTTTTGTCTCTTCAATTTATGTTTAAATGAGCCACTTGAATATAAACTACCGAAAATTCCAATAACAACCTTTTTACTACGTTATTGATACAACACCCATAGTTGGGAACATACAAAAAATATGTACCCAACATTGGGTCTACGATTTTCTTGTAAAATCATTGTTTCTTTAGCTATGTGAACAGTTAGTTTGTAACGTGTAACTATGTTCTGCACATCCAGACTGCATTATTTGCTTCATCAATTCAATTAAGCCAAATTTAGATCACTTGAAATCGTGTAGATTATCTGTTCAGCATAACCAGTTAAATCATGATGCCCCAAAAGTTCAAGAATACGAAAATTACGAAAATTACTGGACTAAATGATTTTTTCTGGAGCGGTTCCATATCCTTCTTACAGTGATTAACTGTAAAGCAAGAATCGATTATAATTCTTTTGCGGATTATGCCGAAGATACTAGAGCATTGTTCGAGAAGTTATATGGTTGTTATGCGTTGTCTCCAACAGTCCATAAACTTCTTGTTCACAGAGCAGCATTGATTAAATATAGGTGCTTCCAATCGGAAGAAATGCGGCGAAGAAGTTCAAGAATCAAGAAACAAGTGCATTCGGAAATACCGAGAGTTCCACTCCAGAATGTTCAATAGAACAGTAAACATGGATGATTTCTTCAAAAGGTTGCTCTTATCATCAAATCCTGTAATTTCGTTGGCTAATAGGATATCTTCGGGAATACTTGCATCAGAATTACCTGAGAAAGCTAGGCTCTTGATTATTGAATACTAAGTTTCAATTTTATTACTAGTAAGTAATAAACTCTTACATAAATATAACATAATATTTTTTATGATGATGACAAATCACGTTTCAATGCAACGTTATGATATACTAACGTTATATGCATCAAGAACTATTAATAATTACCTTAGCTCATAAACACTTGAAATAAATCCGATAATTGTAGATTTACGGCATAAAAAACGATATTTTCAACGTTCTGCTATTAAGCAAAATCAAAAAGACCATTCCCAAATTTTGCTTAAATGTAGTTTAGGATATACTTATTCAACTGGTGTATATAGCTATCGGTTTTACTTGCTGCCTTTTTGAAATGTAACGCTTGAATATATGGCTTATGAAACAACAAAAATGATGATAACTTTTCACAGAAAAGTTGTACGAGTATGATGTCTTGGGAGCAAATGTGTATTTTTATGTAAACTACAATCGCTTTGAATATAGTAGGCCTGAAAAATAGATATTTTTCCAAATATGACAGAAATTCTGATTTTTGGTTTTTGTTTCTTTAAAAGCGCAATATCTCAAAACATAGAAGAGATAGACAAATATAATCTTCCACAAAGTTTGAATGCTGTTATTGTTTCATAACTTTGTAGAACATTTTGTAATTCTATCTATCAAAACAAAAAAGTTTGATAGTGAATTACTTTATTGGTGAAATTAGGCGTATAGGACATTTTTGCTAACAACGCGGCATAAACTAACTAACATTTGTTCAGAAAACATCAATACGCTATCTCTTATATTCTTTGAGTTATTAATTTATTCCACCTAATTTTTCACCCTGGACCACAGTGCACTGGAGCGATGCAGTCTAGATCAGTCAATAAAGCCACATTCGAATTTTGTTTGTCGCCAGTACATTCTCGCATTCGGTAGTATTATTTTATTGATTTATGATTCTATTATTGTATTATATTTCATGTCCTTCAAACAGATTTATGGGGTGTCTATTGCACATTGCTTATGGACTGAAACTGAACTGCTGGCAAGTGAGAACACCGGAGCAGTAAATTAAATTTGCTGAAAGAAAAAAGATCATCAAGAAGGATTTCAGGCGTAGGTTTGGGTTAATTTTTGATGTTCCCAAACAAGTTTCCTGCACCAGTAACGACGGAAACACAGCACGTCGGTTTTTTTAAATCCTAAAGAACCGGCAAAATTACCGGGTTGGCAGAGACAATCATTGAAAACTTTTCTGTCATGCAGCGAACGTACTGGCATGTGGCAGGCAAATAAACACTGACTCTTTTAAAGCATTTTGCTACGAGATGGCCTAAGGCTATGTTGAGTTTTACGGATGGTATTACATGCCGCAGTCTGTTCACCGAATACTGATGCAGGTGCAGACATTCTCAAAGCAGCATTACCACCAATCAGAAGCCTTTCAGAGGAACCACAAGAATGCCGCAGCAATGATCTAAAACGCTATAGGAAAATCGGGCACGAAAATGTTCAAGCTAAGTTAACAGTAATTGAACATTATCACAAATATTTCATAATTACTGAAATATTTTCATTTCTCTACTGCTAGGACTGCTACCAATGATCATCTTTTCACACGATTGCTAATTTTATCCGACCCGTTGATAGGGAGTCTAAGACGACCAACTGTAAAGAAATCTATGCAACTATTATCAGCTGCACAGAAACTTTTGCAAAATTCCCAGGACCAAGCTTCTGATACTGATTCAGACACAGAAGCTGAGGAAGAAGGTATTCAATAAGGCTTTATTATAAACTAACAAGATTCAAATCAATCTAACGTAGCCAAAACTTATTAAAGAAATGAAAATACATTAACTTCAACAAATTTGTCTGAAACAGAACTAAGAACCGACGGGCCCGCCGTTTTGATTCCTAAGCACCTTCCTAAGAAAAACCAAATACATTAATTACAGCTTTGAGTACTTGAATAATACCGTACTTATATTGAGGTACATTAATTACTGGCGAAATTGTGTAGTTTAAGTTCATTAGTTACACTTACAATACCACAAATTACATATTCAGTAATTAAAATACGTTCAACGCAGCTAAATAAATCTGATTACTTTCATTACAACTTGAAAATCTGCATACTGCATACTTGAAAAATGCAATCACAGATTTCAGAAATATTTTATCGGAATCTTGATAACAGATTGTTCTGTAATCCATTTATATGGATGCCGGTAGAATTTCACAGATTTCACGAAATATTTGTATATTTGTAAAAGTTTATCAAAATTTAAAAGATAGGTACAGGAAATCTTTATGTTCCCGATGATACTCGGCGCAGATTTTTCGTACACGTACACTTTCTGTGCTGGTTGACCAAACTGTGCATAATTTGGCTGCAAAAGGTTGCCGGTGTCTGAGATATTGTTGTTGAGAAAACGTATTTTTTTTACACAGTTGACGTCTCCAGTAAAGTTGTGCGTTTTGATAATATTGATAACTTTGTTGAACATTTTAAATCGATCTGATACGGTTTGAGCCACAAAAAATGAAAAAAAAACAAGTAGTTAGTCTATATACTAAATCAATTATATATCATAATGCTTTGGATATTGGTACTAACAACTTCTGCAAAGTTTCGTTAAATATATAGTTCTATAACTTTGCTAAAGACACTAACCTTCTATCTTGAACCCACACAAAGTTAGCTTTTTTAAAGTAAAGTATCGCTTAAGTAAAACTTTTGATTAGTATTTGCAAAAAATGTGAAATAACATTTCTAGAAACATTTACATAGACACCAAACGTGTTTAAACACGTTTGACCTTCTTTTATCAGCTGGGCCCCAGTGTGTCGCGGCCTGAAAACGGAACCAGTCTTCACATCCTCGACAATCTTATGTCAAGTTTACACCGAAGAATGCCACAAGCATAGGGACAAAGTCATCTGTTGAACCGATTTGGTCAACAGCTACTACTCCAATGTAGTTCTGGAGTGGTATGCTGCCAACAAGATAGATTTTTTCCCCCAAGCTAATGAATTGCCCGGAGTTTCGATCAATCGAAAAAAATACTGGGCAAGCGGCAGTCAAGGACATCCAGTAAATGCTGGCAAATGGAAAGAAATGGGCTGATTCTGTGTCCGTTTCCACTGTGCGGGCCCTAATGGGACCCATCAAGAGGAAGGTTCGAAATTTCGTGCGAACTGGAGAAATGTAACCATCCAATGCTGTAACTTTGAAGTTTTAATAAAAGTACTGTAATGCAACCAGTATGGACTTTTTAAACTTATTGAATCACGAATTACTGGGCTTTTTGTGCGTACCCATTTACTTTTAGACAGCCTTTATTTTATACGTCAAGGTATTCACTCGTGATTATGCCAAAGAGCCGAAAAAAATTAAAGCTCTTATCTTAACTCATTTTTGTTTCCGTTCAACTCGTAGAAACAATTTTACAATTACTATTGACATTTTCAATATTTGCGCGTTGTATTGCATCTTTGAACAAAACAATCTTAAAAAAACACTACCCCAAACAAATAATGCCACCATATAGCAAAACACGGAATAATTACTATTTTCATATTTTTTGTTTTGATCGCGCCATTCTACTCTCTGCCGTCGTGTATCATTTAAATTTTATGTTCGTATTTTTTCTTGCCCATTCATGGTCTCTCTCTATCTCTCATTTATTTTCCGAATACTCACATACTCTCACGCGATAAAAGCACTTTTATTTGAGCAGTTTCATTTTCTGTTTTGTTTTGATTTAGAATGGCTCTTTTTCAAGAAGGAAGGAAGGTGGGTGTACTGCTCATAATATTATGTTGTCTCCGCACTGCTTATGGAGCATGAGGCAATGAAAACTACTATTCGAGAGAGTGAGAGATCATAGAAGCTCGTGACCTCGAACCGTGTGCCGAGCCAAGTTGAACCGATGCCATTAGCCTCCTTGCCTGGCTGAATGTATGCGAAACAGAGTGACGTTGGACTTGGGATTGGGAGAGAGCGACATCCACACAACCCAGCAAAGCCGCGAGGGTACATGTGAATGTGAGCAATTTTGTTTCAGATCAGGTCGAACCACCTGATGAATGTGTGTTGTGTGGACGAATGGCAATGGGAATGACTGGAATAAAACTTTGAACCGAGGAAAAAAAACGACCGACCGATGGGAAGCAGCAGAGGCAAAACAAAAACATCGAGCATTTGCGGAACGGAACGGAGCATGATGGAGGATGGATCGCAACATGTGGTTGACTAGGCGATCGTCAGAAGCACAACACGCATAGGTTGGAGAAGATACCACTAGGCCATCGTCGTCTGCGCCACGTGTTTGTGCCTGTGTGTGCGCGCGTCAGATGCTAGTAACAAACAGCACTACTGACATACAAATTGTTCCGTACAGACGCACGTACGAGAGATGCATGTATGATTATTATTTCATAGTTTGTTTTCATTACTTCTATTCTTCACCGTCGAATTCAGTAGGCTATTTCCTTTGGCGATTTGAAACGATCCATTTTCGCTCAGCGCAAAGAACTGGTCTAGTAGGCTCTCAGCAGATGACCTTCGAGCGAGAGAAAAAAAGCGTACAACAAATTTAGAATGAAAGTGAATTTCTCCGTGAGGTTTTTATACTGTGTTGGCAAGATTATAAAATCAGTTCATCGCTCAAAAGGAACTCGAATCCAAAATGAAATATGTTTCCGGGAAGTGGTATGTAGGACTGATTCACCTTCCAGAAACCTCCTTTCTGCTCAGCACGACGGACGGCAGCATTCAATATTCCGCCGAAGAGAAGCGCAAAACATCTCGGGCCAGCAAATTCCCTTTCCGATGTGCTAATTCCCCCACCCTTTTGCTGGCAAGAAAAATGAGGCAACCGTGTGTCGATCGGACAGAGACCGGACACTCCTCTTCCCACGCGCCTTCTTCCACGCATACGTCCTCTCGCTGCGTTCCATGGATGTAGGTAGGGTACGCTTGGATCCATCTTTGGATATGCGCAGTTTCGTCAGCGATGGTGGCGGCCATCATCGCCGAAACACCAGAGGCACGGTGTACTGTGTCGTCGAAGACGTCGCGCTCTGGTTGTCCAGTTGACCGACGACGACGACGGCGGAGACCCATTACGGGGCGCACAGTGAGTATGTGAACCGCCTCGTCAGGGACACGCCGTCATCGGCGATTTTCATGAGAGATGACTGCGCGTATCTTTGGAACGATGCGTCCCAGTTCCAAACATTAGATCGGTAATTTGTAAAAACGATGGAGACGCACGGTAACTAATATTGTTTGAACCCAAAACTGCAGAATTGATCCTCAACCCCAGGGAGCTGGCAGAGCCGTAAAACAACGTCAATATGCACTTTTTGCCTCGGACTTACCTCCTCCATCCATGTCCACATAGTTGATGCCGTACCCTCGTTCATCCTCGAGCCTTTCCTGTAAGGTAGCAGCTGCCAGTTTGGCGCTGCATATTGTTGTTATTATTGTTGCTGCTGATGTGGTTGTTGTTGTTGTTGCTGTTATTGTTGTTGTGATTGGTAGTGGTGGTTGTGTTTGGTTTTTGCTTTAGCGAGGCCAACAACGATCGCTGCGGATTCAGTTGAACCTGTTGTTGCTGATTGATGATGGTTGTGTCGCTGCTGGAGCTGCAGGGCAGCAGCACGTCGCCTTCCGTTGTTGTTCTTTCAGCTGCTGTCGCTGGATCGGTCCGGCCAGTACACCATTGACTACGGCGTTATGGCTGTTGTTGGCGGAGGTCGCCGAGTGCGGGAGGTAGCGATTTCGCTGCTGGCAACTGGCTGCTGTGAAGGCTGCGACAGCAGCGGCGGTCGCTTCGTTGACATTGGTGGCATGACGTGTAGATCATTGTCGATGTTGGTGTTGGGTGGCGAATTATTACCGCTGCCACCACCACCACCACCACCAGCAAACCCAATTCCGCTGATGGCACTAATGCCGCTGCCGCCTATGACTGTAGCGATTCTTTGGTTCTTTACTGGCTGGATATTGTGTCGGTACCGAACCTTTTTCAACCTAT
Organism: Aedes japonicus; assembly: GCA_034211315.2. NCBI lineage: Eukaryota > Metazoa > Arthropoda > Insecta > Diptera > Culicidae > Aedes > Aedes japonicus. The sequence continues at coordinate 134,317 of JASCZW010006103.1, forward strand.
CCGTGTCCGTGGGGCAATCGCCAGGTAGCAAAACCGAGGACCAAGTTTAGTTGGTGGTGTCCGACAGACAGACAGACAGCGAGCCGAACCAAGTTAGAACGAAACCCAAGGAGAGGAAGAGAGAATAAGAAGAAGGAAATCGATTACATGCCAAGCTATTTTTGGGTTTCCTCCTTGCTTGCCTCGCGTCATCGCACCAGCTCAGCTCACGAGGGTTACCAGTTCTGAGGGTGGTTCACGGAAATCTTCCCCGAACCGGTATCAGCTTGATTGACTGCCTTTCCGTCGCCCGCGTGATCGCCAAGGTCTGGTAACCCTCCGAGCAACAGTAAATAAACACCCATCGCTGCGGATCATGACCATAGACGCAAAAGTAACACAGTCTCACACTAACACACCCTTGACTGAAGAGATTGGGATTATTGCAGTCGCTCGGCTACAGAAGTGATCGGAGCAGATTCAGAACTCTTGTACAGGTACTCGGGGCCGTTTTCGTCGTACTTTTTCCACAGCTCAGGCCAGTTGCCGGAAATCAGACCCACTGCTTCACCTGGAGGGGTTGGAGAAGGGAGAGAAAGAAGAACCAATAATTCGGGGTTCCAAATGGCGATGGTCGGGTCGGGTGTATTGGAGCTAACTCTATGGTGTTTGTTTTTTTTTTGGGAGAAAGGATTTTGTCCTTGGGTGGTTATTTCGAAGCTTGTATTTTAATTAACATTTTCGACACCACGTGAGTTTTTGATTGATGCGAATGGATACGGATGCAGTATTTCAATACTGGTGATCACTGAAACAGTAGAGCTGTCTTATGGGATTTTGGTGCTGGGAACTCCTACGGATTTAATTTTATTACATTTCAAATTGTTTTGTTCTATAACTTTTTCAAGAGCCTAATTTGGTTCTTTGGTCGAATTACAACCGAGTTTGAGGCAAAATGCAATCATTTTGACAATGTTACAGAACATTATTGTCAACTAATTTATTCCGGAGACAATAGCATTCCGATATGATTGATCAACTGCTTTAGTGATGAATACGTCCTATTTGCGGTATTGCGTGGTAGGCTGATTTGCTTTGCATAAGACTCTCAATACACGCAGTTGGCCGATTCTGATTTTAGCGGGGTAAAGGTGTTTATGTTTTCATTTTAGTTTTGTTGCGAGCTTCAAAAAAAAAATCTCTGAGTACTTTTCAAACAACGTATTCTGATTTTATAAACAAAGAGGGGATGTAAGATTCAAACGTAATTTCTCAAACTCTTGCAGCTCACGGAAAGTAGGATCACCATTATGTTAGAGGAAATGTTATTCCTTGTGTTGGTAGCCTTAGATTTCATGGAAACTGCTGAAGGTTTCAATAATTTAACGTTTGAATCTTGCACTCCTCTGTTTCAAAATCAGATACGTCTCGTTGAAAAAAATACTCGAAAATGTACTCAAAAGGTAATAGGGAACTAGGGGTGGAAACGGGCTATCCTCTGGGTTTGGTCTGATAAGTAGTAGACATCGGGAATCAATGGCAAGCCACGCTTGGTCACTACTTAAACTGAATTGATGTTTTATTAATCGCGAACAAAATGTACGGCTTTTAATCTTCTGAATTGATGCAATACTTCTCAACGTTTAAATTAAACATTTGACCTATCTATGTAATTAGCGCGTTCCCTGTTATTGGCTTTAGCGATTATGGAACGTACTACATTGTCAGCAGGACAATTAATTTTGTATAATCCTTAGCTTTGAGGGTTACCTACAGGTCTATGCTGGTGCGGCAAAAAACACGCACGCACATGCATACCACAATCATTGCACGCACGCCGAACGTGATCAAATCGATCCGTGCAAAATTGCTCGCAACCCGGTGCGTTCCATAAGAAAACTTGCAAACGAAGCCAATATTTCGGAAAGTCCATGCGGAGAATCATCAAAGAAGACCTGCATGCATCTTCCAGAGCTAGAGTAAAACGCCACTTGATTATGGACCGGGTCGAGGAACGTCGAGTGATCAGATTCAGCAGATACATTCTTGTTAAGAAGGAAAAATGATAATCCTGTTCTCCGACGAAAAGTTTTCAGCATCGATGGCCAACATCGATTCATTTCATCGCAGAAAATGGAGAACGGTACGGAAAAAGTGAAATTGAAATTTCAAACAAACATCTGGCTGGTGTCATGATGTTTGGCGTCGGTAAGCGTCCAACGGTTTGAAAGCACCGCCTGTTTCATTGATGCTGGAGTCAAAATCAATACCGAAGTGTAAATCGGTATTTTAAAGAACCCAGTGCTTCCCTCGGTGAAGGCTAAACTTCTCCGAGGACCAAAACGTTATCTCACAGCAGGATGGAGCGCCGTGTCACACGTCCAATCGAACCCAGACAATGGTTGAACGATAACATGAAGTTTTGGCGGAAGGATTTGTGCCCCCTAGCAGTTCAGATCTTAATCGTTGGATTATTCGATGTGAGCATATGTTGCAGCACGAGCCTGCAAAACATCACATCTAGTGTGAAAACCCTGGAATCAATCAATCTGGTTTCAGGGTCAACAGCGAGACGTTGATTAATAAAAAATGGAGGACACATTGAATAAATTTGTTTGAAAGAGTTTTATAAAGATAACTGCACTCAAAAATGTTGATGCTGTTGCTTGAAATAGTTGCTAGCAGGTTGGAAAAAATAGAACAAATTACCGCGTTATTTTCTGTCCACTGCATATGCATTCTCTCAAATTAGGCAGTGTTGCTAAAATAAAAAAATCTAAAGAAAATTTCATGTTTCTTTGCTATAGAACGAAGCATAGTTCTAACGAAGTCTGATATGCATTTTGCAGTTCGAAAGCTCAAGGATAAAACTAGTGTTTTTTTTAATATAGTGATTTTATTAAGGATATTTTAAGCCTTAGGCTGGTTCATCTCTGGTACCCCAGAAGGGTGCACCCCAAATCTTCGACCGAGAGTTTCAGAAGGTTACTCTCCAGTGACAGAGTTGGAGATCCAGTTCTCTGAAAAGTGGATCATATTACAGTACATGCAAAGAAAGGTTGTTCCCAAGGAGGAGGATCCTCTCACCACTAATGTGGTTCTTGCATAGTAGACGATCTCCTTGAGGAAAAATGTTTTGAGGTTGTAAGCTTTGCAGAGGATATTTGTCATCGTAGTGAAGGAAATGTTACACAATACTATTTCAGAAGAGAATGCTACTAGACCCTAAATTTACCCAATTTGGGTGTATTTAGGAGGGCCTTAACATAAATCCTCAAAGTAGTAATCGTACCTTCCACTCAGGAAAAGAAATTTAATCTAAAGGTTGGAAAATGCATCTTAGAAACAGGTTAAATACCTAGGGTGACCTAGAATGCAAACTGAACTGAAATGCTCATGTTGAGTGTGTGTAGTCAGCTAGACAATCAAGTGCTTTCTGGTTATGTTCAACATTGCTATGAGAAATGGGGTTACGACCAAAAATTATACTGTGATTTATACATCCATAATTCGTCCAAAATAAACATATGCTTCGCTTGTGGCAGTCTTCAAAAACAAGAGAGGCTACTGCACAGAGAAAAATCTGACGAAACTACAACGATTATTGTCTATTGCTGTAACGAAAGCGATGCGCAGCACTCCATTAAAATCGTTAGATGCAATTTTAAATCTGCTGAAACAGTTGAAAACTGTCCAAGTCTGGAGACTTAGTCGGTCACTTGGTATTTACTGCAAACTTTCAAACCAGTGATGATATGGATGGAGACTGGATGAAGCCTGTGGAAAACTATAACATCCCTTACAACATATGTGAGTACGTTACGGGTATGAATTGGAGGTTCAGAAGTCCCGACACTGGCTGTATCGCGGGGACAAAAAACGTTCCACACAAAAACGGGACTTGCGAGGAATCTTCGGCCCTGGAGTAGAAATTTCAATGGCGATGGGAAACTATCCAACGGTGTTCCAAGCAGAGATTTTTTTTTGAAGATTTACTGGTGGGACTCTGAATAGAGTAGATCACCTCTATGAAGCTAGGCCGTCGATGAGTATCGTTGCGTGAAATCCTTTCGAATCAATTTGCAGACGCACACGGAACATGTCGATCCAAGAAGAACGCTGTTGCATATGATTCCCGGAAGGAGCCACCTGTTTGAGAACATAATGTACCGTTTGTCTGTTTCTTCAATTGTCCTTTTTGTTACTTTCGTTCTGAGCTCCGTACACGTTTCTGATTTAATATGGAGCCTACTTGTAGTTTAGATCGTTTGCATGGTGACAGAACAAATCCAAATGCACTCTAGCATACAGACCAGTTAACAAAGCTGGTCTTCTGATTCCATATATATTACTGATGAAAATCTCGTTCGTTTTTTAATTGAAAATTTGCACATTTTCAATATTCGCCTATCTATGCCATAATATGTTTGATTGCGCACATTTTCAATGTTAGCTTCTACAAGTGACTGGAAAAAAACGTGTAACGTACCCTATATCTATTCGCCTATTTTGACATTTTTCATAGGTTTCTGTCTTCCACGTTTCCGAAGTTGGTTCGATTATGTTTGTCCTATCTCTTTACGTTAATAAAATGACTGAGTGTCTTGATTTAAAGAGACTTTCAGCCGGTGGCTGGTTCGTCTCTTAGCTCTTCTGTTAACAATCAATATGGCGTAAAATCGTAAAAGCAAATTGTTTTTGATAACCATACGTTCTAATGGGATTAAAATCTGTGCTATCAACTCAGGATAAAAGATCAAAACCTCATTGACTGGTGCTTCTTCATAATGATGCATTGCATTGAAAAAACATTTTGTTTTGCTTTTGCATATTCGCCCTAATCGCAAATTGCCCCGGAATTATAAGGCATTACTCTACCTTTTGCTGAACTTTTCTTCCTTGCTTTCGGAATATATAAATTCTTTGAATAATGCAACCCCAATTGCTAGAAATATATTCAAATCGACGGATTGAAAAGTCAAAGTTAGGCGGCTACACGAGAGGATACAATTATTCTTTAGTGCCGTTCCAAAATCCGACCATTTTTGTGGATACTCTAATTTGGTCTATACGGCATATTTGCTTCGAAGCGATTTTTCAAGACATCAAAATATACAAATTCTGTGTTTTCAGCTTCCTGCCTTTCCATATACCCGTCTTCTTGAAATCAAATCAATCACATGTAGCATTGTCCCGGTATGTATTTATTTCATGTTGGGAAAATATCGATGATCGCAAGGTCGTTTATCGACATTGACGGTAAACCGAGTCTGAAGGCTGTTTCACTGCATCAGGGAAGGCAGAAACCCTCGATACCGCTGGCTCATGCTGTTAACATGAATGAGATCGTATGAATCAATGGCACTGCTGCTGGGTTTGATAAGTTATCAGCAACACTCTCGGAAGAATTTGTTCGATCTTCAAGGCTGCTGCCATGCTGACTGAGTGATTACAACAGGCGGTACAGAAAATACGTGACAGCTTCCGCCATGAATGAGCAATGTCAAGCACGTGATGGTTACGTTCAAAAGACTCGGCAAAGAGGAGCAAGTTTGAGTCTTGGGAAAGAAATAGTGAAATGTATTATCTGAAATCAGTATTCCCAAACATATCGGATGCAAAGATTAACGAAAGGTGTTTCGTGGAGTCGTCCTCAGGTTGAAAAAAAATGATTGAGGACAAACATTTCGTCACCAGTTTTGCTCTGATAGAGCAGAAGCATCTAAATCATTTCGACTGGTTGTTTACGAGGTTACCCAGAAACACACAAAGTAGTATCATATTGAGGCTATTGCAGGTGCTGGAGTGCTAAATGAATATTAAAATCTAAACTATCAAGTAACCAGCGCATGATTTATGTACTCGCGCCATGACTAGGAGTGTAGTGACTTATGTCATTCAAAATCCATTTCTCTTTCGACTGGTTCTTCCCACAGATCTGGCGAGAAAGTGAAGTAAACTACGGTGAACGATTCACCAACAAATGAAGCAATGAACGACGATATCAAAGCTTTGGGACGAATCAATGCTGGGTGACTACTGTTTCTAGTTAAACGAGAAACCAAAACGACGAAAACTCAAGTTTTGAATCATTCTCTTCATGCTTTCTTTAAAAAGAACTTTTACTATAGTGCTGAAATGAAAAAAAACGGTGTGTGTGAAGAGAGAGAGAGAGCAAGAGAGAGAGAGATGAACGTATTTTTTTCAATTTCTGTTTTCAACATTTCTACACTTTTTTAGAAACTAGCAATGCACCCCCATTTTTCATGGGCCTCTCCCATTGAGTCCACGATTTTTCTTCGTTTTTATATCTAATGTTTTTAATAAGTATGTTTATAAATTTTTTTTACAAATCTCCAAAAAAAAATCGCTAAATCATATAATACTTTTAAATAGCGTCAAAACATATTTACTCTAGCATATTGCAGTATTTCAGAAGATAGTATCAGAATTTAATTGTTGGTTGTGTTGAAGCAACCCAAATATTTTAAATCGCTTGAAACTGT